>CAIGRP010053337.1:0-19617 GCA_903798385.1 Fraxinus cuspidata
ACTTCATGTTGGCAAAGAAAAACTTGAAGAAATATATTTTGATATAGATTATGCTTGTAAACACAATATATGATTTGATAATGTAAAAACTTATAAAGAAATAAAAAAGATTGGAGATATCATAACTGAATATGGAGATATAGAAGATGAAGTTTCAGAATGAATTGTTTTGGATATATAACTATAGAAAGTCAACCTAGAGCTTTTAAAAAATTAAAAAAATATAGAGAATATTTAGAACAATTTAAAAGGTTGAAGAAGATATCATATAAATAGTAATCCTGATTGATGAACAACGAAGAAAGATAATGTATCGAAAGATTTAGAAAAATACAAGATAATNAAGAAGAAGTTTCAGAATGAATTGTTTTTGGATATATAACTATAGAAAGTCAACCTAGAGCTTTTAAAAAATTAAAAAAATATAGAGAATATTTAGAACAATTTAAAAGGTTGAAGAAGATATCATATAAATAGTAATCCTGATTGATGAACAACGAAGAAAGATAATGTATCGAAAGATTTAGAAAAATACAAGATAATACCAGTGAACTAAGATCCAGAGAAGTTAGGATACTTCTTGAAGAACTTAAAAGAGAAAATAATACAGAAAAATGGGATAAGATCCTAAGAACTATAAGATATCACATATTTGAGCAACAACAATACTTAATTTGGTTATAAGAAAATACTGAATTAAGATTTCCAGGAATAGTTCTAAGAACCTACGATCCTAATAGGAGAATTGTGAGATGTAATCCTGAACAACCTAACAATTAAATGATACATGACAAATTTTGCAAATATAGAAAGTAAGGGCAAAATAGTATTTTTAATAAAGGCTATTTTTATATTATTAAAACCCTTATGAGTATCTAGCAAAATTCTGGCAAATTTCTTCTAGTAGTGTAGCATGACTCTTTTGGAATAGTAATTTTTTGGAGAATGTTTAGTTAAAAATGAATGAAAAATTTTGAATTTATATATAATATTACTTTATTGGAGAATGTTTGGTTGATAAGAAGAGTGAGAAAAATGAATTACAATTTTAAGGGAAAATTGCAATTACGGTACCAAACCTTTCATTTAGTTGCAGACTTTGCCCAAACATTTCATTTGTACCACCCACGATACCAAATCTTTCAAAAACTCGCACCCCAAATTGACAAAAATCGTTAGTTTGATCTCTAATTGACTAAAAATCAAAGATCTTACCAATAGTTGACTAATTTTTAAAGGGAAAATGGGTAATTTTACATTTTTCATATAAAACATTAATAAAAAAAAGAGTTAAAAAAAAAACCAATCATCTTCTCCATTCATCCCCCACCCCCACCCCAAATCTGCAAAATCAAACCCAGAATTTTTGATAAAAGAAGAAACAAAATCTACAGCATTATGAATCCCTACATATTTGAGCTATGGTTGGAATATATATTATATGATAAAGGTATAACTTGTACTTCTCAACTGTATCTACGAACTTCTGTATGAAACACAAAACTTTGACTCAAACAATGAAACAACAAAATCAAAACAAACCTCTATTGGAAAGTTTCTTAGCATTTTATCCTCTACTTGGAAATTTTAGCATCTGTTGTGAATAAGGTCTCATCCTCGGCCGACGCTTCTTTTTCTTGATAATTTGGTTCGTAGGCCATTCCAGGTGAAGGCGCAATATCCAGAAGGATGCTCAAGTCCTGCAATGCTACAACCTTCAGAGCCCGAGAATTTCTGAGAACTAACATTTCTTCTTGACCCCATCGCTCTTTGGTTGAATAGAGAAAAACCCAATACAGAAGATTACTAGGACAATCACACTATTGGAAGAGAAACTCATTTTGCACTACAGGAATAGAGAATTCTGGGTTTTGATTTTCCAAATTCAGGGTTTGCAGATTTGGGGTGGGGGTGTGGGCTGAGTGGAGAAGATGATTGGGTTTTTTTCGAGTTAAATGTTTCATTAGACACTGAACTTTGGGGTGTGTCACGACTTACTCATCAAACTTTCAAACTTTTATCGATGGCCAGTGTACTTTGATCCGTTATACTCCATTACACACTGGGTGGCTGCTGCCTCAGTTAACGCTGACATGGAAGACGAAGATCTGAGCTGGCCTGTTATCTCCTTCCAAATATTAAATGGGACGCCATGTTAGTGCCGCATCACACGGCCAAACACGCCTTTATCAAGTTTTTAACTCTCGACACGCCTTCACCATCTTCAAACAAAAAGAGAAATTGACTGAAATTCCCAAATTGATTTCAATGCTCCATCATCAAACCCCAGATCGAAATCACATTCGAAACCCAAATCCACGAATCAAGAAAATCGAAACCCTGACTACCAAAATAGAGAAGCTCAATCTTTAATTTCCCAAAACCCATTTCCAAAATAGTTGACGCTCGATCCCTAATTTCCCATAATCAATTTGTCATTCGCAACTTAATCCCCAAACCAGGAAAATCTAATTATCAATCTCCATTCCGTCGTTCGTAACCAGTAAACGAGCCCAACCAGGAGCAGCATCTGTTTGATTTGAGAAGTTTGACTTCGAGCAAGACGCTAGAGTGTGCACATGGATGGAACTATTGAAGGTAAATTCGATTGTGCAAAGAAGCTGTATGTTTGAGTTTAACTACCTTCAAATGGGTTTTCTCTCCCTCCATCTATTTGTACGATGAGGAATTGTTTTTAACTATCTTCAAAAGATGGAAAAAAGTATATGTACGGGGGTATTACGTGTAAAAAGAACAATATGAGAAGGTATAAGTGAGCCTTTATTATCAAGGTGGCCAATTAATTAAGGAAGCATATTGGGAAAAATCGATGAAAATGGATGATCCACTGCATACAATTTATAATTGTTGAAGCACGATTTGAAGATACTGACATCATTTTGTGATGGTATTCGTTATTTTCTGCCAAAAAATATAAAATTTTCTTTTATAATGCATGCTGAAAGAAACAATTTGTCATTTAGAAATGCATGTTGGAAGAACAGAGGGATTTGTCATGGTTGCCGGAAGTCGGGCCACTTCTTGTTGGATTGTCCGACGAAGAAATCGTGCCCAGTATGGGCTAAGGGAATTCAGAAATGCATGGAGGTTGAAAAGAAGACTGAAAATTTACGACTGCTATTCTTCTGTTGTACTAATGATTGCGCTCATTTCAAGTGGCTCGACGAAGACGAATATTGTCAATATGAGGGTCAGTCAAGTGCTACATCGGAAATTCACGAATTGTCAAGTTTGCTTAAGCATGTTGCTAAAATAATATAAGAAAATGACGTGGATATCTCTGTCAAATTTACCTTTCGCAAGGGAAAATGAGAGAAGGATAACGGGAAACAAAATGGAGGAGCTCCGTGAAACTCAACCATTTATGTTATTCTCAATTTTTTGTAATTCACTGGTTTTATAATATGTTCGTAGACGTCGAACTTCGGATTGTATGTTAATCCCATTAATTTGGAATTTATGTTTGTAATTTCAATGTATTTATGAAAAAAAAAATTCGTAATGGAGGTTCCATGTTAATCTATCATTGCTATAGTCCTACCAACATGATTTTTTGTTTATAGACAAATTAATGTCATTTTGGTGTACCAGCCTTTAGATTATGGAGTCCACTGCCATACCTATACATTTACAAAAAGCAGCAATCTCCTTTCATAGTAGCTACCTTTCTGTCTGCCCAACTATTGTTCATGACTTAAAAATGCCACTTTCCTCATTCATAGAATTGGGCCATCTTCCAAGCTCAGGATTTCGCATAGTCCCAATTTATCACATTGGGCCAGCCAAACCATATCAAAGGCGCTACAATAGTAAGGTCTCTGCAGATTACACACATCCTTGGGAGAAAGGGACCTAGTGACTGTTGAAAAAATACCATCAGAGCTAAAAGAAAGCTTGATCCAAACATTTCAGCATACATATCTGAATTTTGTTCCCTTCAATCAATTAGAAAGATTACTAAGAATAGTCATAATTCCTACATCCAAGAACCGCTTTCTATCCCATAACAGAGCAGAAAAATGTCACTTCAGATTTCTCAATACTCATCCCCATAATCGTACATGGTGAAATAAGAAGAATTTAACAGGAAATGAATTTGAGTACAGGACATTAAACTACAAACTACATGTTAAAAGGAAAGCAGATTAACTTGCAAAGCCAAATGTCTGAAACTATAGCATCCATTGATCAAACAAGTAAGCCAATGTCAAAATATAAACCCAAGCTGACATTTAGAACAATATGTTTACAATTTACATGCCTAAATCCTTTACACTTGATAAAATAATATTTCAAAAGCTATTCCAAAAAAACCAGTGCTTCATTTCCCTGAAAGTCTGTCAACAGCTAGTTGGTTGCAACAAAAAACAAAAAAATAAAAGGCAAAAAGGACAGCAACTTCCATCACAACTTCCATAAAAAAACAGAAACACTGACTTCAAACATGTGTTTCTGCTGATGTACTCTACTCTGTGCGTCGTTGTTTTCCTGTCCATTCAATGCACCGTATGTTCGCACCGCCTCCCGGAACGTTTCTGCAAAACTGAATATTTGTCCTACCTCGAACTGAGGATTTGTTCCTGATCGAAAGTGAATTGAGGAAAGTGATAACTACCATCCTCATCAGATGAACATTGGGAGAGTAGATCCTCCAACGACGGTATTTCTAATTCATCCAACTTGTTCTCGTTGCCTTCTTCTCGTTCTTCCCGTACTTCATCGTCATGGCCGCCTGATCTAATTTCAATCCCATCAATTATGTTTTTATCATATTCGATGTCATCGTCGTTGGACTCAAAGTCGTGGTCAGATTCTAAGAAGTCCGGATCGTCCTCACAATCTGTCATACAATTCAACCACATTAGATTCATGTAATGTATTTCTTTCACATCAGAAATAACAATGGAAGAAAATAAAGACAAAGACGACGGTTTAAAAAAAATGGAATTCAGCTATGCAAACATGTATAGCCAAGTCAAACAAGACATTTGTATGTTTAGCCATGAAGAGTAACACAATATTTGCTTACTATAACATATGGTATTAGTATTTACTATATGAATGGATAGTGAGGAAATGTTAAGACTTCTAAATGACAAATTGTTTCTTTCAGCATGCATTATAAAAGAACATTTTATATTTTTTGGCAGAAAATAACAATTACTATGACAAAATGATGTCAGTATCTTCAAATCGTGCTTCACAATTATAAATTGACATGCAGTGGATCATTTTCCATTTTCATCGATATTTCCCAATCTGCTTCCTTAACTAATAGACCACCTTGAAAATAAAGGCTCACTCATATACCTTCTCATCAAGGGCGGACGCAGAAGTTGAAAGTTAGAGGGGCACAATCAAACTTGCAAAGAAGTTGAGAGATTTCACAATAAAAAATTTACGTCCAAAAAAATCATACTCCATATATTTTTGCATTCGAAAATTTACATGAGATATGACTTTTTCGGATGTAAAATTTTGAAAATTTTTTATTTCATATTCCATATAAAATTTCCTAATAAAATGATGAAAATTACATTGAGAAATTTGTATCGAAAAATANCTCCATGTAATTTTATATTCGAAAATTTACATGGGATATGACTTTTTCGGATGTAAAATTTCGAAAATTTTTGATGTCATATTCCATATAAAATTTCCTAATAAAATGATGAAAATTACATTGAGAAATTTGTATCGAAAAATAATAAATGTTAATGAAATAATTGAATTTTTTTAAAAAAAGTCGAGTTAAACGTATTTCTTTAACACTCACGTTTAACGTATTTTTAACTATTTTCAATAACTGATTAGACTATTCGATATGGTCATAATTTAGTTTTCGAAATAAGTTTTGAGATGACATAAGAAATTTGTAGATTCGATTAGCGTACAATTGTCGAAAATTTTTTAAAATTAGCATGTTATCAAAATTCAAATTTATTATGATTTTACTCCTGTTTGGTGGAGATTAAAATCAAATTTTTAGTAAATTTTGATAAAAGTTAAAACGGTTATGGATTCCATGAAATATGTTATTAAAATTAATTGTTAGTTTTGATTTGAATTAAAATTTAGATTTCAATTGATATTAAACGTGATTTTATATTTAAAAAAATCTCTAAAGTTGGGGGGGGGTGGGGAAGCACGTGCCCCCAGGACCCCCCCTAGGTCCGCCCCTGCTTCTCATACTGTTACTTTTACACGTAATACCACCATACATATACTTTTTTCCATCTAGTTAAAAAAAATTCTTCACAGTACAAATTGATGGAGGGAGAGAAAATTCATTTGAAGGTAGTTAAACTCAAACATACAACTTCTTTTCACAATCGAATTTATCTTCAATAGTTCCGTCCATGTGCACGCTCAAGCGTCTTGCTCGAAGTCGAACTTCTCAAATCAAGCAGATGTTGCTCCTGGTTGGGCTCTTCTACTGGTTACGAACGGTGGGATAGAGATCGATAATCAAATTTTCCGGGTTTCGGGATTAGGTTGCGAATGACAAATTGATTTTGGGAAATTAGGGATTGAGCTTCCCTATTTTGGTAGTTAGGGTTTCGATTTTTTTGATTCGTGGATTTGGATTTCAAATGTGATTTCGATTTAGGGTTTGATGGTGGAGCTTTGAAATCGACTTGGGAATTTCAGTCCATTTCTCTTTTTGTTTGAAGATGGTAAAGGCGTGTCGAGAGTTAAAAACTTGATAAGGCGTGTTTGACAGTGTGATGTGGTGCTGACATGGCATCCCCTTTGATATTTGGAAGGAGATAACAAGCCAACTCAGATTTTCGTCTTCCATGTCAGCATTAATTGAGACGGCAGCCACCCAGTGTGTAATGGAGGATAACGGATCAAAGTACAATGGCCATTGGGAAAAGTTTGAAAGTTTGGTGAGTAAGTCGTGACACACCTAAAAGTTCAGTGGCTAATGAAACATTTAACTCTTTTTTTTTCTAATTCTTTTTTTATGAAAACTGTAAAGTTACCCATTTGTCCTTTAAAAATTACTCAACAATTGGTCATACATTTGATTTTTGGTCAACTAACGGTTTCTGTCAATTTAGACTCCATGTGCGGGCTTTTTTAGTTGGTATCGTGAGTAGCACGAATGAAAAGTTTGGGCAAAGTCTGCAACTAAATGAAAGATTTGATACCATGGCTGCAATTTTCCCTAATTTTAATGGAAACAGGGGCTTAAACAATAATCATTTTTGCTACATGTTAATTGTAATTTTAGTATAAAAAAAGATGTAAAGTACGAATGGAATTATAATTTATATGGGAGTATATGATTTAATTTGCTCATTATATTTTGGGACTAAAAGGCCTGGCGCCCGTTCCCCATCAAAATTTTTGGCCCAAACGATTTACTTAACCTTTTTTTCTTGTCAACACTTCATCCTACTTTTAAAGATTAATATTCTAAAATCAGGTAATATGTTTCACTTTTCAAAAATCAAATATTTCATATTTAAATATTATAAGTTAATATTTTAATATTAATAATAAAATAATATTATAAATTAATTTATATATACACCCCTACCCTATCTAATCATCGAAACCCTAAAATCACTTTTTCTCTCATCTCCTCTCCATTCTCTCTTCACTACCGTCTCTTTACTCTCAAATCGAAATCATCGCCGCCATCGTCACTGCTGCAGCAACCCGCTTGAGGTGAGCGTCACTGCTGTGACGACGAGTTGTAGTGCTGCGAAGTGAGGGAAATTTGCTCCGTAGTGATGGTGGTGTTATGGTCGCAATCACAGTCGCAGAGTGGCTTCTCCTCTTTCGATGCTACAGTTCGGTAGTGACGGTGGTGCTACAGGTGGTGGCGGATCTAGCAATGCGGTGAGGTGTTAGAACTACGATGTTTTTTATTAATAGGTCTGTGAACGTGTGTAGGTGGAAATGGAGTTGTGGTGGTGGTTGAAAATGGTGGTGGTGATGGCGACGGCGGTGGAGGCGGCAATGACGGCTGTGACGTGACGGCGATTGTGGGGGTGTTGGGTGGTTTTGAATATGTTTTGTTGGTGTGGGGGTGCTGGTGAGGTGGTTTTGATGGTGGCAGTGGATCTGGCAGCAACGATGTGCAGTGGTTGGTCGCGATGATGGTGGCATAACTGGTGGTGACGGTGAAGTATTGGTACCGTGATGGTTTCTTGTTAATAGGTCTATGAAGTTGTGTAGGTTGGATATGGTAGATGTGGTGGTGGTGGCGACGGTGGTGGTGATGACGGCTGTGAGGTGATGGCAGTTGTGGAATATTGGTGGTTTTGGACCTGATTTGTTGTTGTTTGAGGTGCTAGTGAGGTGGTGGTGGTGGTGATGGCGGCTGTGGTTGTGATGGTGGTGGCGGTTGTGATGGTGGCGATGACGGTGGTCATGGGTGGGATGAGATGAGGTGGGGTGTTTGTGACCAATTATTTGGTTGATTGTAACCAATAATTGGTTAAATAGCTAAAAATTCTTATTGTAACTTACAATTTATTAAGATATGACCGATAAATTAACCGTGACCAATTAATTTGATAATTTACAATTAATAAATGAGTTGTAACTAATAAAAATTTATGATTTTGTGATCGATGAATAATTTGTGACCTATAAAATTTTTGATTCGTAATCGAGAAATAATATGTGATCTATAAAATTCTTAATTTATGATCGAAAAATAAGTTGTAATCAATAATTTGATAAGTTGTGATCGAGAAATTAATTGTGACCAATTAATTTGATAATTTGCAATGAGTAAATGAGTTGTGACCAATAAAATTTTGATTTGTGATCGACAAGTAATCCATGACCTATAAAAATTTTTATTTGTGATCGAGAAGTAATTCATAACCTATAAAATTTTTGATTTGTGATCGAGAAAAAATTTGTGACCAATAATTTGATAAGTTGTGAGCGAAAATTAAGTTATGACTAATTAATTAGATAATTGTGATCAAGTTACATATAATTGTGAGATTAATATTTTAAATTAATAAAATATATATTTAATAAATTAGTTTATAAATAAAATTTAAAAATATATTTTTCTTTCTTTTTTTTTTTAAATTTGAAACCTTGTTTTCTTAATTTTGAAATAGGTGATACTTAACCTCTTAATTATGAAAATTCCCCTTGTTTTTAATCTATAAATGTTATTTTCACTGACTATTTATGGGTGGGTGGGAAAGACAATTTTCATTGGCTATTTTTATTAGTCGAGAAAAATCTAATCAGCAAAGATTTTCCATGACTAATTATTTTTATTGGTCAGTAAACAAGATTTTTGGAAATTTTTTTTTTATATTTTATAAAGCTTTTATTAAATAATTTCGTCTTGATAAAAAATAATTAAATTTTTTTAAAAAAAGTTATATTACATATTAAAATGTCATCTTTAACTAGAAGAAAAAAATAAACAGTTGTTTCAAAAAAATTAAAGAACATTGCAAAAAGAAGTTAAGACAACAAACAAAGAGCATTGCAAAATATAATAAAAACAACGGGCGAAATACATCGTAAAAACTTGACAACAACGTGCATTTGAGGCCTTTTGCAACGTATTGCATATCCTTATACTATATAACAACATTAGAGCCTACAACATACGGGTGAGCATCCTGAAAGACATACAACAACTTTTTTGTCCGTTGCAAAAAATAGTTTTTCTTATAACAATTTTTTTCACCATCTATATAATTTTTAGCAACAAATATTCTTTATTGCAAAAAGTTGACTCTATTGCATCACAAACAATTTGTTGTAAGAAATAAAAGTTTGTCGCCATAAGTTTCCCATAAAAAATATTTCGACGCCTTACTTCTCTCATGTTTTTTACAATAATCTTTATTGTTTGTTGCGCTTACTCACATTTCACGACAACTTTTAATGTCGTCTTATAATTTTTGGTACTTATTTTTTTCGTATCAATCTTTGTGACAAATTTAAAAATGTGTTGCATTAAATCTCTTATTGTGACAACTTTTCGTATATAGCAAAATATCTTGTTGTAGCAGTACTCTGAGTTCATTTATATTTTATACATTCATTTGATTAAAAATCTATTTGACATCAATTTAATTAACACTTCTCTTGCTCGTATAATTTAATACAAAAGTAAGATCAAAGTGAGCCCCTACGTAATCTTTTAATAATTAAAAAGAAAAGTAAAATAAATAAATTCAGAAAACTTGGGGAATTGGAAACCAAAGGCCCCCTACCCTTCTGTTACGGTAACTAACTATCCTACTATCACATTTGATAGCGTGGTCGGAAAGTTTTGTGGTTTGTTTGAGCTCCATTTTTGGGTTACTAGATTTTGTAATTGTGATATTTGGAAGAATGTATGATTAAAAAGTAACAAATATTTTTACGTCTAAATTATTTTATTAAAAGAATGTATAATTAAAAACAAATTTCAAACTTATCACTAAACACTGTGGACATACCATAGCCGACGCAGAAAGTGATCATGCATTGCAAGTAGGTGCACCATTACGACAAGCAAGCCGCAAACGTATGTGAATGCATCACATCTTTCGTTTCATCGCTTTCCTAATAATATTTTTTATTATGTGTCTTTAAATGAAGCTCCAAATAAGGCCAAGTGATAGCTACACGACAAATGAATCTAGACCTACACTCCACATCATTTTGTCCTTGTGGCAATTGGCCGAACCCTAATTTGATCGAACCTCCATTGGGCCATTGGTTGAACCCCCATGAGGAGCTGAGCCCTGATGGATGAGGTGAGATACATAAAGGCATTTTAGAGAAGATCTTGTACCAAGTGGATGATGTGACAACTCACAAATTAGGCGGCTTTACTCAATCAAACAAGTCGAGTCTAGTCTTCCATATCAGGCCTAGAGCTGCCAAGTAGTTACAACGTTAAATGCAGCATGGTTTAGGAATAACATATTGATATCTATGACAAGAGACCCCAACCGTTAGGATGAGGCCACGTGTCTCTTCATCCAACGACTCACTCATCATTTTCTACTTTAAAAGTTCACACTTAGCGTCATTTCAGAGTAATACAAGTTTAGACTCTGAAGTTACAACTTTACTATATCAATATTTTATTTATTACTCCTCAAAGATGACTCCCTTTCTATTGTTGGAGGCTCACATTGAAAGTCTTTCCCACTCATATATTTACTTCTCTAATTGACTTGATCGTTGGAGTGCGTTTGACCAACTCTACCCTATCGGAGGAAGTCATCTGTGACTAACAGTTTGTCCAAGTGTGCAAAAACTAAACTTGTTTGGATGTGAGAGACTTTGAAATTTGTTGGCCACATTGATAGTACATTTTTGGGGTCAACATATTTAAATTAGGAGTTGCATTTGAAACGAGAGATTTTCGTGCTCCATTATGACGAGATTGACTTCCCACTTCACCGCACTAATATTATAATAAGATGCTAACTTTTGACTCCCCCTTTTGGCGTGTGCACTGAGAGAAGAAACTATATGTATAGAAATAAAACACTTACAGACACTCACAGGGGCGGGTGGGTGGATGGGTGAGTGGGTAATTTTTTTACATTTTTATTGCGCGGATCCCACCCTCATGTGAGAGGGTGTAAGAATTCTATGAACTCATTCTTCTATACAAATGGAATTTCTCATGCAGTTATTTGAGTTCAACTTTTTACAATATATTTTAGAGACCGTATAATTAAAATGAAGGAATTTTTTTTTGGATTAATGTGCAAATTACTTTATTAATAGTACGTGGTTGAAAATTAATTTGAAAACAAAAAAGAAAAGAGCTTTTGGATAGAGGGGCTCAAAAAAAGGCTATGTATAGATTGAGAGCTGCTGCTACAAATTCTCAAAGCATTACATTTCAACTCTTCAATTCCTCGGCTCGTTCTCTTGTCATAAGAATTTCAATTCTTTTACACTACAAATGGGTTATATTAGCTTCTTTGAAAAGCCTCATGTAGTTTACATACCATTCCATGCACAGGGACACATTAATCCCATGTTGAAACTAGCCAAACTCCATTATCAAAATGGTTTTCACGTCACTTTTGTTAACACGGAGTTCAACCATGGACGCCTCCTTAAATCTAGAGGTCCCGACTCACTCAAAGGCCTCGAATCCTTTAGATTCGAAACAACAACCATGCTACAAGAACATAGGGGATGACCGAACACACACATCTCGGGGGACGGGCATTAGTTAATTCATGCGAGACCCACCCGCAATGTGAGGGTCGGTCACCCATTCGGTCATCCATTTTCAGGCACTTCAGCTTAATTCTCGAAACAATTCCCGATGGCCTTCCTATATCAGATGCTAATGCTACAAAAGATATCCCCACCTTGTGTGAATCCACCGGACCACCACCAATACTTGCTTAGCTCCTTTTGTGGACCTCCTTGCTAGACTAAATGATACAGTTTCCTAAAACGTACCACTGGTTTCATGCATTATTTCTGATGGAGCTATGAGCTTCACCCTTGAAGCTGCAAAAGAATTAGGCATCCCTGAAGTTCTCTGGACTACCAGTGCTTGTGGCTTCTTGGCCTACACACAGTATGCCAAGCTCATTGAGAAGGGATACGTGCCCCTTAAAGGTAAGGTGGACTATAACGTACTAGAGATTATAAATAATGAAAGAAAAGCTAAAATAGTATCTACTGTACCTTGTTCGGTAATCAAGTTCAGAGTTTATAACCTAATTCAACTATTTCATTGCTTTTATTTGTTTGCAGATGCCAGTTGCCTTACCAATGGATACTTGAATACGATATTAGTAGATGAAATTCCTAGCATGGAAGGCATACGTTTGAAAGATATTCCAAGCTTCAAAAGAACCACGAGCCTAGACGATTGGGCGGATCCAACACCTAACCAGCCCCACAAATTCAAAACTTTTCCTTATTTTTAAACACATATTCATCATCAACTCACTATTATAAAATGCATTTTTTGCAAAAAATAGGCATCAAGTGACCTCTTCATATTTTATTGCTACCAACGATCAATAGCCGTTCGTGTTGACTTAAAATCCTGGATTCGCCACTGTAGACAAATATATGGTTAAATTTGTGTTGCAGGAAACTGAGACCTAGAACGAGACTGCATGAAGACATTGTCATCTATTCTGCCTCCAGTTTATGCCATTGGGCACTTGCACTTTCTCCAAAAATATGTTAAAGATAAGTCTAGAAATTCTTGGATCAAACCTTTGGAAAGAAGATCAACACTGTCTTAAATGGCTCGATTCCAAAGTGGCAAACTCTGTGGTCTACGTAAATTTTGGAAGCATAACAGTCATGACACTCTATTAACTTGTTGAATTTGCTTGAGGCCTTGCAAATAGTAATCAAACTTTCTGGTGGATCATAAAGCCAGATCTTGTCACTGGGGACGACGCAATTCTTCCACCGGAATTTCTTGAAGTCACCAAAGAAAGAAGTCTGCCGGCAAATTGGAGCCCTCAAGAGAAAGTTCTCAGCCATCCTTCCACTGGAGGATTCATAACACATAGCCGATGGAATTCGACTCTTGAAAGTATTGACAGTGGAGTGCCAATGATTTGTTGGCCATTCTCCGACGAGCAACAAACTAACTGTTGGTTCAGCTGCAAAAAATGGAGAATTAGCTTGGAAATTGGCAGTGATGTAAAGAGGGATGAGGTGGAAATTCTTGTAAAAGAATTGATGATTTGTGAAAAGGGAAAAGAGATGAAGGAAAAGGCCTTGGAGTGGAAAAAGTTGGCTCAAGATTCTGTTAAAAATTTAGAAGGATCATCTTACAAGAATCTGGAAAAACTGTTGCATCAAGTTCTTCACTCTCCAAAATTTTAAATATTGACGTCTTTCGTGAAACATCCTTTAACCCTTGCTTTATATTTATTATTAATTCCCATTTTCCATTCTGTTCTTTGATTTGAGCAAATCATGTGACGGTATATATTCTATATTTGTTATTGTTATTTATTGAGGTTGAGACAAAATATTGTTCTTATTTGTGTGATAGTGTATATTTCGATTCTCTTTGTTGAATAATTTAATTAATTATTGATTTTTCTTATTAGAATAGTTTTTTCATAAATTTACAATTGAGTAAGTAATAAAATGTGTATGATCACGATTATTATTATAAATTAAGATCGAAATTATTTAGTGTAGAAAGTTTTAATTTATGAAGTGTTCAAAATTAATTATAGGTAACCTGTAAATAAGATAAGGCCCTTTTGTTGGAAACTTGGAACATAACTTTTAGGAGAGGAGATGATAATATAAGACAGCACTCGTACTTTTATTCAAATCAACCTGTTGCTAATGCTTACAATAAGTAGTCTTTTATAGGCTTTACAAATAATGTATCTAATTTTGAAAAATTGGGTGTTGCATTGGATACCACTTAACAGTACACGGATTGCTAACTTAACAGCTTTTAAGTTATCTAATAGTTGTCACTTATCCGTTTTTAGTTTTGACCCTATGTGCGGAATAAATTAATCAAAAGCAACAAACTACTTTTAATTATTTCTAGATGATTAAGCATACAAGTCCAACTATTATATATTTGAATACAGCAGTAATAAGGAAAACAATAATTAACACCGATATGATGATGGAGAAACCTCAGTTGGGTAAAAACTCCAGGACCAAGTCTATTGCCTCCACTATAGACAACACGAAGTGAGTTACACTCAAATGTTATCTAATCAACTCCACTAGACTTCCCGATCTATTTCCTGCTAATTCCAAGGTCTGCTCCAAGACCACGCCAAGATCTGCTCCAAAATCTTCTGCAATTGTGTCTTCCAAGTGGAATTCCAAGAACCTGCTCCACGGCCTTGAGCTCTTCCTGCGCTTGTAGTACAATATCTCTCAATCTCTAGCAGCATCTGAAATTCAACTGAGAAAGTGTCTTCCTATGACCAATATGAAGTAGGTGGTATTTCGGATTCAATAGGTTTGATATTCTTCCCAAATATGTGGTTGTATAAAATCAAGAGTGAAATGATGAAATCAATGTGTAAATAGGCTTTTGAATGTTATAGAGAAGAGGCACAATAAAAAATCACACATATTTTCGTGCATATATTTGTGTATTTTAGGAGAGGGTAATTAAATTGAATGGGTCGAAAAAATACTTCAAAACAACAAAATAAGGTTTTCTGGATCGGCCTGTCGCTCGAGCAAGAAGCTGGCAACAAGTGAGCAATGCAGTGTCACTCGAGCGAAAGTTCGGCGATAGTCGGGCGGCGACTTTCTGTTTTTGTCGCTCAAGCGCCAACTGGATGAGAAGTTGGCGCCGTGTTTCTCCTCTTTTCATATTCGAACCCTAGACCCCGTAACCCAATTTATACAAATTGCACTCTAGGAGCTTGACTTTTACAACGTGTTACAAATTAGTCTTTTTGTCCACAGAATTGCCGACACTAAAAACCTAACAAACTCTCCATTTGGCATTCGATGACAAAATTATACAATAAGTCAAGAAAAATAAATACAAAATTTAAACTACCCAGGTTTCATCAAACTAGTGTCTCTTGCATTCCTTATTAAACTCGTTTCCTGAAATTCAACTCAAATACCCAGTGTAAAAGTACGTGATACGGGAAATAATAAAATCATTAAACAAATGATACCAACACTAGCTAGAATGAGACGTAACACTAATGTTAATCCAGACATCAACAAAAACATTAGCATCACACAAATATCAAACAGCTAGGTAGATATTGTATGGATTGCAATGCATCAACAAATCTCCCCCTATCACAAAAATTTTAAAATATAAAATTCTCTCATTTACAAAATTTACTTTACTCTCCCACTTTTTGTCTCAAATGACGAATGAATCGATAATTAAAATTTTTAACATTAATATATAATAACTTAAGAATGATGTTGTTAGCATGCACAAGTATAAGCAATGTACAGCAAACATTCTCACATACTTAGTTCAAGTTAACATGGAGTAAATTGTATAAGTGACTCATGTGTGTAAAGTGTTACTAATCATTTGTAAGTATGACTCCAAACCTTAATTTCGTGAGAAATGACATGCTAAACATTACTGTCAATAAGTGTATTCGTCTACTTATGAAAGTTAAACCAATTAAAACGCATTAGGACCTTTAAATAAAAACCCATTTTGTATTGATATTTTCTTTTCTCCCCCTGAATTTGAACATATATTATTATCACATCTTTCAATATTTTAAGTTCGTAATTATTTATCACATCTTAAGTGCAAACTATTCTCCATTAAGCAACTAAAATGTAGCGAGCTTTAGGCCGGTTAACCCAAATCAATTGACCATAGATACCAGGTTATCAGAAACCCTGCAAGCTTAATTGTTTGAGTCAAATAGGCTCCGAAGAAAAATATAACATATTAAGCTTTTTATAAGCTTGAGCTTAGGCCTAATAAATAAGATCAATTCATGTTCAAAGTCACCTTACTAACATGTGATTGCATCTCAAATCTCACACACGCGATCGAGTCACATAATAATATCACGGGTGTGCAGTGCATATGGTACATAAAAATACATGTACTAAGTACTCCATAATAACCTAAGCCAGCAATGGAAACTATGTTACAACTTATCGATTAAACACATGCTTGATCACAACAAATAAATTCACGTATATTATATACTGTGATGTAATAACAACATTTATTATTTTTCAATTTTTTTTATTTTAAAGCACGAATGCACCAAGTACACAAAAAAAATGTCAAACACACAAAATAAAATAAAAAATATGCATGAGTTTTCTACCTAGAAAACAAATAAACAAATATGATGCATGCATAAATCAATATCACATAATGATAAAGCACGAACATGCACCAAAAATACCTAATCAATTAGGTATGTAAATGCTCTTACCTTTAAGAGTATTGTGATCTATTTCAAAAAATTTCAAATTACTTTTCTTCACCCTAAACTTGCCTAGTGACAGGAATATTTTCGGTCATCTATTAAATTAACTTGGTTAATTTACTTACCTGATTAGTAAGGAAGACAATCTGATCAACATAATCTTGATTCTTATTTTTATTTAATTTCATGTTTCTATTTATGTTCAGAAAATGACGACACATAGGCTTTATGTATCCCAACTCCCCACAATGAAAATAAGCAGGGATAAACCTAAGACCAAATGTATGTGATCATTGATATATATTCCTAAGTTGGCATGTCTTGTGCTGTCTAGTAGGTCTCTATCCTACATATCCTTATTCTCAGGTTCAGGGTTAGGTACATGTTTAAGTTGGTCGGTATCAGGGACAAATATGGTCTTGGACGTACTAGTAGCATTATAATCATTTTTATTATATCCTAAACCTCACTTATTATCAGCAGACTTGCCCATTCTTAGAATGTTATCCAACTTTATAGAACCACTAGAAAAGGCAAGAAGTTGAGACTTGGAATGCTCTAGGTCGCTCATAAAAATTTTTACATGTATTTCTAAGGTTTCCTTTTCAACTGGAAGCTCATTAGCTCTCTCAAAGGTCTTCTCAAGCTCACTAGTGAGATTCCTAACTTGAGTATCTAAACATTCATTCATGGATTTCAACTCACTCAAGGTTGAGGTAGATTCATGAATGTATGTCACGAGTTTTTCTTTCTCCAACTCAAGTTTCGTGACTATCGTACTTAATGCTTTATTTTTTGTTATAATCTTAATGCTCTCCTCATAGATTCTGTCATTAACCTCATGAATATCTCCCTCACTATCAGAATCTTTCTCACTATCAGAATCTTCTTTTAAATTCTCACTACTACTTATGCTATCAGCCTTCTCACTCCCCTTATCATATCAATTCTTAATTCTCGTAGTAAAGGCAATATATTTTACTTTTTCCTCACAAGTTGATTTCTCACTCTAATTGTTCGAGTTAGACTCATCATCAGTTAGAGTAGCATTCATAGCCTTACTAGAACACTCACTTCTAACGTGGTCAAAACCTCTACAATTATGACACCTCACAGTTTTAGAACTCTTCCTAGATCTACAAGGATCACTCTATACTTCTTTTGAGGTTTTTGTTTACTTCTAGACATTTTTCGGAATTTTTTAGTAAGATAAGTTAGCTCCTATTCATTAGGAGAATCTGAATCCGAGGGCTCTCTATGACTATTCCTCACAGTATTTAAGGCCAATGACTTATCGTTTGTAGGCTTAGCTAATGTAAGTTCATAAATCTATAGAGATCCAACCAACTCTTCAATCTTAATGGAATATAAGTTCTTACTCTCATCTATTGCCGTGACTTTAGGTCTAAACTGGTAGAGATCTAAGAATTTTTCTTACTATCTTAGGTTCCGAGATTCTCCCATCTAAGTTGAAACTAGAATTTACTATGTCATTTAAACTCGCATAAAAATCATCAAAAGTTTCATCTTCCTTCATCCGAATTTCTTCAAACTTAGTGGTTAACATCTTCAATTTAGAGTTCGTAACCGCCTGAGTTCGATACTTCCATAAATAGGGCATGTAAGGTTTTACTGTTCCAATTATATTCATCTAAGTTCGGTCTAGTCCAATTAGCAATAGGGGTGGGGATTACTTCATTATTAACCGAAGAACTATGTGCAGCCCAACTATTCACAACACTAAGCCATATACACTTATCCATGGATTGTAAAAAGGCTCTAATTCTACCCTTCCAAAAGGCATAATTACTGCCATTAAAATATTGCAGGATGGATGATGAATTACTCATCTAGATAATATGAGTCAAGGAACGAATTTGGGCTCTAATACCAATTGAAAAATCGGTTGCACTGGATACCACTTAACAGTATACATATTACCAACTTAACGGCTTTTAAGTTATCTAATGGTTGTTACTTATCCCTTTTTTAGTTTTGACCTTATGTGTAGAATTAATCAATCAAAAGCAACAAATCACTTTTAATTGTTTCTAGATGATTAAGCATACAAGTCCAATTATCATATGTTTGAATACCGCAATAATAATTAAAGCGATAATTAACACCGATATAATGACGAAGAAACCCCAACTAGGTAAAAATTCAGAGACCAAGTCAGTTACCTCCACTAGAGACAATACGAAGTGAGTTACAGTCAGCCAACTCCACTAGACGTCCTGATCTATTTCTTGCCAACTCCAAGGTCTGCTACAAGACCTTCTACAATTGTCTCTTCCAAGTGGAATTCCAAGAACCTGCTCCACGACCTTGTGCTCTTCCTACGCTTGTAGTCCAACTTCTATCAACCTCCAGCAACATCTGAAATTCAATTGAGAAAGTGTCTTCATATGACCTAGAAAGTAGTTAGTGTTTCGGATTCAATGAGTTTGATGTTCTTCCTAAATATGTGGTTGTATAAAAACAAGAGTGAGATGATGAAATTAATGTATGAATAGGCTCTTGAATATGTTATATAGAAGAGACACAGTGAATAACCACACCCATTTTCGTGCATAGGCTTGGGTATTTATAGGAGAGTAATTATGTTGAATGTGCCGGAAAAAATACTTCAAAATGGCTAAATAGGGTTTTCCGAATCGACTTGCCGTTCGAACGAGAAGCTCACGACAAGCTGACGACTTTCCGGAATTTCTTGAAGCCACCAAAG
>CAIGRP010053342.1:0-21057 GCA_903798385.1 Fraxinus cuspidata
GTTATGCGCTAATTACCCTTAATTTAATTAACTCGATAATTTGACATTGCCAGGGTATTACATTGGATTTTTACTGGACATCTGATAATTTCCGTCAAGTGAAAGTAACAAATCTCCACCCAATCACGAATAGATAACAGTCTAAATAGATGAGTGAACAATGAATAATCTTTTTTAGTTTGGTGAGTAAGTGATAGCCCGTGAAAAGTTTAATAAGCATTCAATTAACTTTTACAATATTAATATATTTGCCTCAATACAAGTTTAAAGCAATAAAATAATACAAATTTTAACAATAAAATTTGAACTTCCACGATTCTTTCTTTCTGAAATAGATAAGAATAACATTACCGTAGTCATTATTTTTATAAAGAGCCAATAAAAGCCACTGGTAAATAAATTTGTTGAAATATAAATTGAACTAATAAATCTATTTATGTAAAATAAGTTTTTTAAAATAAATTTGTTTAACGGTTCACTTTAGTTTAAGTGAATTTTAAATAGAGACTTAGATCGAATTGTTTCTAAATGATCTGGTTTGTTTTTAAATCGAAAAGTTGACGAGTTCAAGTAGATCTAAACTAATGAATTAAAAATCGTGATTTCAGTCCGATTTGATGGGTTGATGAATTTTTATTCACCACTAATACCCCTTTCTCGAACTTCAAAGTCGTTAATTTGTCAATTCTTTTTGTCATGTTATCTTTGTAGATCAAATCTTCAAATTTTGAGCATTAATCTGTATTGTAGAATACAAAAACAATGTCGAAATTTCGTTTAATATTGCTTTTTTAATCATGAAATATATAATGTTAATTAAAATTTCCTTTTCCTATTTAGCACCGCAACTCTACGTTATTGGGGGCAATCATTATATTGCAAACTCTGTGATTATAAATTCAACACGGTTTATTTACGTAATTCGTCATTAGAAAAGCCCCCTTGGACACGTAACAAGAGTGTGGAAGTTATATAATTACTAGAACTTTTAAAAATGTCTACTTTTTCAATAAATTTACATTGGATTTGACACAGATTTTATGACATTATCAATTTGTCAAATATACTTCAAACATGATTAGAAATGAATCAATATATAAGTGGAAAATAACCTAAACAAAAATATAAGGATTTAATTAATTTCTCTTAATAAGGTTGACATAATGTTATATCTGTATACATTAAACTCAACTGACCAGTTTTTCGATCATGATTAAATACGAGCACACAAATTTCGAGATATTGGTGTTAGTCAAACGAAGCACCATCTTAAAATGATAAATTCAATATAAATTAAATATCAAAATATTGACCAATATTTAAGGACTTATGTGTTGGAAAATAAAACGGATCGAGGTAATATATACGACACGATATAAACTATATGATTGCAAACAAACAACAAGATAAAAGACAAAGAATTAATTGATACAAGAACGTAGTATTTTATTCAATTGATTAATATGGAGAAAACAAATATAATAACCGTGCCTATACAATTATCATATATTTCAGTAATACAAAACTTATGAAAAATTCTAGTATTTATGATGGTGGATGTCAAACCTAGAAATATCATAAAAATCGAAACAAGATAAAAAAATCACATGAAATAAAAGAAACAATATTTTGCAAATATTTTTCAATAAATACACGTGTAAAGAAGGAAAAAAAATTCAACCTAATTTGGGTCAAAAAAATTCAATAATCACCACCTTGACACAAATTCCGATGCAACGAACGAAGCTCCAAAATTTCTCCACCTGAAAAAATAAATCCGACTGCAACGAAAAATCAGAACTCTTCAACAAGAACCAAACTTTCTTCAACACGAAAACACTCCCATTCTTCTACGATATCCAACACAGATACATGAACCCAAACACCGGGTTCTCCAAAATTCTCAAAGAATTAGAAATTACCAAATAGTTTCTAAGCACACCCTGAAACAGTATCAACTCTCAATGCTTTCAAAGAAGGCCCCGACTAGCCTCAACACCTTCAAAAATGATAAAAGCATGCGCAACCGAATCAACATCCACGTACCTATTTTCAATGAGTTTATTCCTAACAGTTGAATATGATGGAACCACATGTAATGGTGGCAAAATGAAATTACTCATATCCTTCAAACTCGAGTGAGTAGTATTCTTCAATATTGACCACAAACTAAATCTCAAAAGTACTGTACCAAAATGAATCTCCACCACAGTATTAAATTTGTGCTGACTTTTCACAAATTTTGCCCGACTTTGCAAGATGTACAGTTGAGGCATCTTCCACCAGTCCAATACAACACGAACACCCTTCCTAACCCTCAAGACTCCTCCTCCTCCAGAACGTGTAGCCTTTTGAATCAAGAGTAGTCAACGAAATTAGATTCTTCTTCAAGTCTGGAATATGTCAAACGTGATCAAGCGTTCTATATGTTCCATCCACAAGCTTCAATCTGACTCTACCAATACCAGCTACCTAACAATGATCGTTGTTACCTATGACAACGACACCTTGTGTTACCCTTTCATATGTTTCAAACAAATCCCGATTAGGAGACATATGGAACGCACAAGCTGTATCTAAAATTCACTTCTCTTCAAGTTTGAATTCCATGTCAGAAATCGTGAAACATCTCCATCACTCAAATAGTTATTGGCTATGTTGGTCTCGTCTAAAGTATTTGATTGCTTCCCATGATTTGCAATTGTCGCAATCCCTCATAATATGTCCTTACATCTTACAATAATGACAAACATGATTACTGAAATTTGATCTTAACTTACCCCTTCTTCGATTACCATGAACAACAAGGATTTCTCCATCACTGGTCACAGATCCAATCAGATACTTCATCATCTCTTTTGAAAACAAGATATCATATGCATCTTCAATGATAAGGGTATTACGACTATACAAGATAGTGTCTCTAAACGAAGCGGGCAACGAAACAAAAAGATTAAGATTAAATCTTTATCATTATACTTTACCTCTAATATCTCTAAATTGTCGACAATTCTCTTAAACACAACCAGATGATCTTTCAAAGATTCGCCTTCTATGAATACAAGTTTCAGATGCAATTTACTTGTTAGACTTTTAGTTATGCACAATTGCTCCAATTTCAACCACAATGTACCTACCGTTTTCTTCTTGAAAATGTCCTGAAAAATATTGTTAAAGAGATGAAGATTGATCTATGAAAGTGCCTTCTGATCATTCCATTGTTTCTCTTTTGTTGTCCAAAATTTGGGCATTTTGTCAAATTTCAACAACGCATTGTCCAAATCTATGTGCGCAAGTACAACTCGCATATTCACTTGCCCCAAATAGAGTTTTGTATTGTCATCCAATAGCGAAAAATCACAATCAATAGCTTTGATACCATTTATTAGGAAATAAAATGAATCGATGTAATATATATATACGCACGATATGAAGTATATGATCGCAAACAAATAATAAGATAAAAGACAAATAATTAATTGGCAGATGAACGAAATATTTTATTCAATTGACTAATTTGGAGAAAACAAATACAATAACTGTCCTTACACAATTATTCTATATTTCAGTAATACAAAACTTGTGAAAAGAGTCTAGTATTTATAAGGATGTATGTCAAACCATAAAAATACCAACAAAATAGAAATAAGATAAAAAAAATCACATGGAATAGAGGAAAACACATTTTGCCCATATTTTTCCAATAAAAACATGTGCAAAGAAGGAAAAAAATATTTTTTAAAAATTAATCTAATTTGGGTAAAAAAATCTTATATTACGCTACAACTTTTAAAATCGTAGACCTTTCAAAATCGGCCACAAGTCTTAATAAAATGAAGATATTTTTTAGATATTTAAGATGTATTCAAAATCGTTCAAACTTGGACAATTTTTTGTTGAATTTGTCATATATAGCTCATGTTTGGAGCACATTTTGAGAGTAAGAATGCATTTTTACTGTTGATGTGATGAGGAATATATGGTTGAAAAAGAAAGAAAAGTTATTGATATGATGAAAAATATTATTTTATTGAAAAATATGTTCTTAAAAATGAGTAGAAGAATGAGAATGATGAAAATAATGTGGCTCAAACAGGGGCATAGTTCAAATTGAACTAATTAAGTTTGTTTTTATAAATTAAAAATGTGTTCAAAATCAGTTCAAACATTGAACAAAACTTTGTTAACTGCATCAAACTAATTCAGACCGAATCAGGATAATTGTAGTCGCAGATCGTTTTCGCAGAGCACTGTTAATATAAAGGAGCAAGTTAGGGTTTCAAAGTTGTATGACCAAAATTAAAAATTTCATTAAAATGTGAAATTTCATGACGTATTAAAAACTTTATTTTTACTAAAGAGTAAATCATTTTGGTATTGGCGTTCAAAATTATTCCGAACAAACCATGAACTCTATCTAATATATAAAATTCAAACTCACAAATCTGTAACATATGAATAACAAAACATGTTATTAACGGGACGGTTAAGAATAATTTTTTTTCCAGAGAATGTGTATTTGAAAATATGTATGGGAGATAAGTGATTATTAAATAATCTAAATTAAACAAGGACTTAAATGAAAGAAGCTGCTTCAATAATTAACTCTTTATTTTCGACTTTGACAAAGATAATTTATTTATACTTTGTTAGCGTCTTAATATATATTTTTTTAAAATGGGACAATCAATTAACACACCTTATTATTTTTGGTTTTATTGAATTTCGATATTTTTTTTACTAACTTATTTATTCCTAAAATACAATTATTCGACGAAAAAATTGACCATAATTTTGAAATGAAAATTCAAAGTTGACGGTAAGAAAAAGAATTCAAGAGTCAAGAGGTAAAACGAGAGAGAGAGAGAGAGAGAGAGGGTTGGCTAAAGAAAATTGGTGCATGAGTTGATTACCGTCTTGTGGGGCAATATCTAAAAATCTTCAATTGGGACTGCATTTTCTACGCATTGTTACGTGACGACTGGGTCCAAATTAGTAACCAATTATTTCCTGAATTAATTATGAGTTTGAATGTGAACAGAGTGAAAAAAAAATAAAAAATAGAATAGCATTATGAATGTTAACCAAATTTGTATAGTTCAACAGATAAAAGAAAAAAATCAAGTACCACTATCAAGTTTAGTCGTCCCACATTCATATAAAAAATTGTGTACGTTCATACTTTCGTGTCCATTTGACAGGGAATTTTATATCATACACTCTTATAATTGGATGGTTATGATTCTATGGTTGATGTCGAGTACTTCGTGAAAAATAGTTAACTCATGATGTTTTATTTGTATCGTGTGCTTATGTTTGATCATGTTTATAACTGTTTATAAATATTCAAATTACTATTTATCCATATATTTTGAGAGGTCTACAAGTAACAATACTTATTTACCACTTATTTTTATTTATTTATATAGTTTATAAATATTTTTCAAACACGCTTTCTAATTCCTCAAAGTGAAATGATAGGTAGTTCTCTTGTTTTGTATCCAATGTCAATATAATGATGAAGCATTTGAAAATATATTAACCAAATTTGGAAATCACTTTCGGTAGGGAAAGTGGAAGACACTTGGCATGTACAAAATTGGAGCATATAATGCAATAATATTCCATGGTCCCGGCATGGAATTTGAATCATTCACCTTGTGATGGAATTGTCATACTTATACAGTACAATCATGGTATTTTTACATTGATTTTATTGTAAAATCCATGTCTTAACAATAAATTAAATGTATTAAATTGTGAATTACTGAAATATATCGATTTTTATAAGGATTTGATTTACACCTCTAAATAAAATTGACCTTTTAAAATATAAGCTCTTAGTTTTAATATGATATCAGAATTTATTAAACTCAAACGAACATTTCAACATTAATATAAATAGCCGAATCACCGTCTTGCATGGATATATTAAGTCTATATTTGGTATGAATTAAAATCTTGATAAAAATTTAAGTCAAAATCAACAATTAATTTTAACTACACATTTTATGAATTTACAATTTTTCAATCACGTATTTAATCAAAATTTACTAAAAATTTGATTTTTTTTATCTAAACCAAATAAGGATTAGGGGTCATATATAAAAATACTAATCAATATATAAGCGTTTGAAATAATCCTTTTCACAAGATTGATCTTTTAATATAGAACTCCAAATGTTTATCCATTATTTTTTTATCAACGTATTTTTTATTTCTGACTCCATTTCAAAATGTAGATTTTTAAATAATTAATGTAAATCTTTGGACAGGTATCATTAGACATTAACAAGAAGATTCTCACGTGGTATCATTCGATTTGTACATAGAACATTGAAAGTGGACCTAACATAATTAATGGATTTGCTGATATCAAATCGAATAAAAAAACATAAAAATTACGCGTTTGCTTAATTTTCATAGTAATAGTGTAGCAGCAAGCCAAAAAGTAAAATATTGGCATTTTAACTGAAATTAATCTCATGCTTCCTAAGCTCCAGAAGGTCAAATATTGAGGTTCTAAGTAGAGAATTATCACTCTTTCAACAGCCAATTTTGGATTCTCAAACATGTTAATTATCACAAGCTTTGAAAGGGAGTTCAATTTTGAACAACTTGTAAATGACAATTTCTTTCTTAACTCGGAATTTATATTCACTAAAGAAAGCGTCTAAGTCTAAGTTGGAGGACCTAATATTCAGTGTAACGTAGTAATTTTGATGAAAAAGGAGAAAAAGGAAGTGAAGTGTTTTATGGACGACGATAGAAAGCATAACCCACTAAAGTAATTAATGGCTATGGATCATGGACCAGTGTTTATCCATCCACTTGCAAATCCCAATTAAGGACTTAACTTTGAGGTGCTGACAGAATGAAAGAACAACATTAGGACTAAACTTCCACAGTTATTTAAATACTGAAAATTTCAATGTATAAATATTGGACCGACAGATTGGTCAATACATGCGACTTCCATAGGATGACATTAGTTTAATAAGGCAGGTAGAGATAGCCAACCATTTTTGTCTGAATCTTTGAATTCATTTCACCTACACTACACATGAAATATAGAGTTTTCTTTATATGTTTATTTAACTGCCACTTGTTCAAGATTTATAAAATGAAACAAAGTTATAGGTACACTTTCTTGACGTCTTCAGATCTTTGTATATTCTGTCTTATCCTCTTATCAAGAAAATCTTCTTCTGCTGATTATCGGTATGAAGCATGCCTGCCCAAGAATTGTGGCAATGGCATAAACATAACTTTCCCGTTCTATATTCAAGGTTTTCAAGAATCTTACTGTGGTTACCCCGGATTCCAGCTCAACTGCACTGGAGGACATGGCTATCCAACAATTAGATTACCAGAAAATGACTATATAGTCGAAAACATTTCCTATACTAGTCGTTCTTTTCGTGTTTATAATTCTGCTGTTTTGAGCACTTCGAACCGTACATGCCTTCCACAGATCAGAAACACAACTCTTCCTATCAAAGAGTTCGATTATTTTAATGTAAAGAGGCTCTCTTTGCTGTCCAACTGTATTAAACCCCTGCCTGACTATCTTTTGAGGTACCAGGTTTCTTGTGCGAGTGAGAATAGAGATAATTGGAATCTAGCAATATGGGATGAGGATGAAAATTTGCAGAATGGATTGGAGAACTGCAAAAAACACGTGTTGGCACCAGTGGATGCGCTTGGAGATGATCATGAGAATGGAATGGGAAACTATATGGAAATAATTGAAAGGGGGTTTGTGCTGAATTGGACGGCCAGTGACTGCAGTAGATGTCAAGAAAGCGGTGGCCTCTGTGGCTTTAACACCAGTGATTACAATTTCAGGTGTTTCTGCCCCGACAGGCCCCATATGGTCAGTTGCAAACCTGGTAAGTTATATACTTTCATCTCTTCTGTGAGACAAATGCTTTCATTTATGGAATCTGCTATAAATTACTTAAAAAATATAATAAAAAATATCATGATAAGATTTTCTTCCACATCTAAGGGTATGTTAACATAGAAGGAGTTTGGCTAAATTCAAGAAATTCAAGTTCGGTGGGGGGCAGCTAATCCCACTCGCCCCTTAATAGCTCCGCTCCCTTCTTTTGTTGTAAGGTGTGTGTCCAGACTGCACGATTTAATTTAGGACAATACTCATATTTTATCAGATTAAGGCTACATATAACAAGAGTAGTGATTTTTCTATGACAATTTAAACTTAGATGATATTCTTAACAACATGGCCACACATATTAGCATATGTTCCTCTTACCCTGTGGTGGCCACTGCATGCCTTTGTTAAAAAATAAATTTCATATCGAATAAAAATGAAATTATAGACCAATATATAAAGTCTGAGATACTCATCTTAATAAGGTTAATATTTTAAGATAGAACCTTAAGTTTTAATATAATATCAGAGCCCATTAAAACTCCAACTAACAATTCGATTCGAAATTGAAAAAATATGAGCATGAAGATTGCAAGATTAACTTGCTCAAACGAGTCACCATCTTGAGAGTAGGTTAAGAAATAAATCACACATTAAATAAATATGAAAATATAGTTAAATATATAAGGATTTGTGCTACTCATTCTAATAAGATTGACATTTTAAGATGGAATCTCAAGTTTTAATACTCATGAGTGATTATGATAATTGCATTAGCATTTCTTTTTTTAAACTCTAGATTATCAATGCAAGAACTTCGTATCACTATGATAGTTTCTTCTCAGAGGTGGAATTCATTATTCATATACGTAATCTTGTGCTGTTACAAGTTTTGATTACAACATGCTCTTCTCTCCTTATTTAGATGCTCTTTATTCTCACGGCATGCATCTGCATGATATGACCTCCCCGATATATTTAGCATTTTTCGCTAACTTGAAAGCACATTTTAATTAACATTCTCATAGTCTTTGTCACGGGGGTGGAAGACTCCACATAATTAGCTATATATGAGTTTCCTAGTCAATTTAGCAGTTTCTTTATATTTAATAGGATAATTGTCAATTAATTAGATTATTTCCTAATTTAATACTCTCTGTAGGTCAATAATAAGAATATACCTATAAAGTCCATTTAGTTACCTACAAATGATATTTTAATGATATACCATGACTAGTAAGTAGTGACTTCAAACAATTTGAATTTGGTCACGTCCCGTGGGCATGTAAGATTTATAATGGGATAACTGCAAAAACTATCCTTCAAATTCTTTAACAAACTAAAAGGTAAACTTTTCATTATTTTGGTTTTTTTTACTTTGTTACCTTATTTTAAATTTTAGTAACATACTTGGTATTGTTATTTTTTTTTTATATATATACGTGTTAGAAACATGTGTTACCATTTTATTTATTTTTTTAATTTTAGTAACACATGTTATTGTGTTACTCCAATTTAAAAACATAACACCATCGCATCTAACACTGTTTCTGACAATTACCACTGTCTTCATCATCAATGTTGGTAAAATTAGGATTGAACGTCAAGTGGTTCAATCCATGCATTTTGAGAACTAGATTGACCCAATTCCAATTGAGGATTGTGAAAATCGAATCATTGATTCCACAAGGAAAAGACAGAGAATTGGGTTTTGCCGAAATCGATGATGAAAGTCACTAAGAAGTTGTGACTTCAAACAATTTGGATTTGGGGGTAATTAGGTTATCGACCCTAACTCCTACCATCATCAATATCAACATCAGATTGCAACCCCAATATGTTAGTGCCACCAATGTTGACACCCTAAACCACCACCTTCTATATAGTCGAAATCAGCACCACCATATCCTCCAACCACATCTAAACCAACACAAAACCATAACTATCACGATGGAAAGCTTTAGAAACACAATAATCATTCCAATACGAAAATATTTGATGAATGGTTGTGGTGATTGTCGAGCTTGAGAGTGGTGGCGGAGTGTGACGATTTTGACGATAAAATTGGAGAAGTGATGGACGTTGAAAATGGTGAGTTTGGTGGCAATTGGATTGAGATTCCGGTGACAGTGGCTGTATAAGGCGATGATAGTGTGGGAGCTTTTTTGGTGGATGTTAAATTTTATTAAAAATTTAAATTTCAAGAACTTGAAAATTTAATTATTTTATTGTCAAGATTTTCTATGTCAAATCACCAGAAGAATTATTAAATGAGGAATATATATTGATTCATTGGGAACGATTTTTTATTATTAGGCCTTGATTCATGATCTTGAATCTTGAAAATCAACTACAATATCTTCATGTTTAGTTTCTCAGGCTCCGTTTGATTCTCATTATACACACAAGAGATAGAAATTTAAAGTTGATGACTTGATATGATGGATAACGGCCATATTTCTCATTTTTATGGATGAAAAATGAGAAACAAACAGTAATTTCTTAATCTTTAATCTTGAATATTGACTCTTTTGATTCTTGAGTTTTTGTTCTTGACTTTTGCTTCTCGTTCCATAATCTTGATTGTTTTAATTTCTTTTTTTTGATTGTTGATTTCCTCATAATGAGAATCACACATGAATTGAGGATCATAACCATATTTGTAGTTTTCATATGTATTTCGGCCCATTATAAAAATACAATCCTAGTAAATTTGATTTCTACACATAATTTGGCTCATATTCTATTTAGATGCCCAAAACCCAGCAAATTTAATTCTTTATTAGATTACTTTAATTGAACTTAGCTTTAAAATAATTTTTATAGACAATTAATTACATATAAGGCTCAATAGAGAAGATAACGGCGGGAGGTTGTTGATTTGAGAATTCTGAGTTGGGTGTGCTAGGTGGCGACAATGATCCAACAATGGTTGTTGGTTAGGAATTTGATGTGGGTAGAATAAATTTGTAAAATCTTAAAACACTAGAAAAAGAAGTATATTTCAAAAAATATTATTAGTTACAAGTAACCGTCTGAAAAACATGAAAGGAAGGTATTTTTTTTTTTTGGTAAGAAAAGAGAGTATCAACATCTTTAACGAATTCTATATTTTTAAAAACTATATTTTACAATTGGAGGTCATTTATAAATTTAGAGAGTAAAATTTTTTAAATACTCCAACATGCTCTTTATCTTTAATACTTAATTTACAACTCTCAATATGTATTTATTATTTTCCCTAACTTCCCTCCAAAGTATTATATTATTTTCCTCTATTTTTTTTTTGTACATACTACTTAATTGGGTCAATATATGTAGTATTGAAAATTGGAATATTTTGAGTATATTTAGCTCCCGTTCTGCCTCCACTAAAATTATAATATATTTTTTTACTATCTTCTTATGGATCACACATTTTTCAATAAAAATTATTACATTTAATTCCATAAAAATTTCTTTTTTTAACCGCACATTTAAAAAAAATACCATTCCACCTATTAAAATTTCAAATGATGGGAACCAGACCGGGGCTTAATTATAAGGGGTGAATCTAGCTATTAGAGCATAATTTGAGGAGTTGACTTTTTAAATAGATTGCATTTTAGGAGTTGCTCTTTGTAACTGTTTAAAATTTTAGCCAATTTCATTTTACTTTTGTGGTCCGCCCCCAATGAATTTGAAATTTATGGTCCAGACCCACGTTGTTTTAATATTCATTTATTAACCAATTTACTGCATCACTTGAATTGCCACCAGCACAAACAGTGCATCCCATTAGTTTGAATCCAAATAATGTGAATATGGGACCAACTAGGGACTGGATCAAAGCATTATAGAGTTCTTTTAAACTGAATATATATTTTTTAATTTCATTTCAATAGAATAACTAAATTTAAATTTAATTTCAATTAAGTTAACTCTGTTCAATTTCATTAATAATCAATAAATGATGGTCAATACTAGTGGTCATCAATTGCTGAAGTAGAATAAGTGTAATATGAGTGAAATGAATGACGGAATAATATTATTGTTACGTCATTAATTTATGTCCGTCTGTCTAGAAAATAAAAATAAATGGACCTACCAATTATACTTAAATTAAAGTATAATTATTCGATTGAGCAAAATCAAACAAAGACTAATCTTAAAGAAATAATGCAAGACATTTCACATCTGAATAGTTGAATTGTGATTGTGACACTACCTACCTCATATGATGGAAATTTGATTGAAATTACGTTTTTAATTGGAATACTAAAGTGAGTACAGTGAAAATGTAAAATCCATCGAAATAACTATCCTTCATTTTTCCACAACAATTGGAAACGACAAGAAGAGTGGGGCCAAAGTTGTTTCTGATTCGCAGGAATTCCAAAAAATTCGTTGGATACGAAACTTCAGCGTTATTTGTTTAGGCTGACCGTTTCAACTCGATCCCTTACGTTTTCACAAGTCTTCATGGAAAAAAATCCAAGTCAACTGCCGTGTTTCACTTTCTCCTTGACTGACGTTGCAAGTAAATAAATTAATTGAATTGAGAACAGCCAGAGAATTTGATTTCTCTGTTCTTCTTCTTCTTGTTGTTGTTGTGTTAGGCTGGCATGGTTTTCTCACGGGCTGCTTCCAGTTTAGTTGTCTATGTCTCTCTGTTTCATCTATATTTCCTTCACTTGGTTGATTCTCAATGCCCAACGCAGTTCCAGTGTGGAAATCTTGTCAATTTGGAGTTTCCTCTGGCCAGTAGTTCGCATCCCGGATGTGGGTTGCTCGCGGTTGAGTGCAGTGCTAGGCCGTATCCAAAAATTCACCTGGATAATGATTTGTCTTCACGATCCTATGATATTCTGCTGGACAAGTTATCTACCAACCAAGTATTGATTCGAAATCAATTTCTTCAAAATGATCTAAATAATAGAAATCATGAGGAAAGATGCCAGTTATTTCTTGAAAATGTCTCTATGCCATACTCTCCTTCTATTTCGATTTCATTCTTCCCCAATATCACTCTCTTCAAATGCGCCAAACATATGAACCATGACAATGAGATACCTAATATCCAGGAATATTATGGAAAATACACTGCTTGCAATTTCTTCGATATATATTACCCCAAGTCAAATGAAAGTCTTCCGCCCCTCAACGGCTGTTCAGTTCTTCAGTTGCCACGCAATTTACGAGATAACTACTCAGATTCATTGGACTTGTTCGAACGGTTAGGCGCTGAATATCATCTAGAATGGAATGTGTCTAGTGATTGTCTTAAATGCCACAGAAAAGGAGGAAACTGTACAACTAACACAAAGAATGAATTTCGATGTGAATTTCCATGGTAGCCGGAGACTTGTTGGATGATTGCAAGTCATTCCTCTACATAATTTCACTTGATTTGTTTTTTGGCTTGCAATTCAGAACAGGGCTTAAGTGATTTTAACTGTAAAGCATATAAATTGTTTGATTGCATGTCAATGTGATCGCTATACGCCAATCACATGATAACAGTTGATTATATCCTTCACTTGTACATATGTTCTTCATACCTTGTTGAGGGTTTCATTTTTCATTCTTCAATTGAGCGCGAACTGAAATATTTGCACATGTTGACTATGGTTACAGAGAAAAGGAATTTCAAGAAATTGAAGACGATACTAGCCGCAGGTAAATGTGCTAAAAAGGAATGCAGATACATTCCATATTAGATGTCAAAGTCCTATCTTACTTTCAAATCTTCTTTACATAATTTTCTCCCATTGAGGTTTTCCTCTTCAATTTGGTTCTTGATTTCTCTGTTTATGGTTTTTAGCCATTCCTGGAGGTATAGTCATACTTTGCGTCGTAGGCTTTTTCATTTGGCGGCATAAAAGAAGAATCAATGATGCATACTTACTTTCGAGGAACATATCCTCCGATCCCTCAAAATCAGACATTGAAGGCGGGAGTCTCTACTTTGGTATCCCCATCTTCACATATACAGAACTTGAAGAGGCTACCAATAATTTTGATTCTTCTAAAGAACTTGGAGATGGTGGTTTTGGAACTGTCTACTATGGTAAGAATCTATTAGTCATTATGAGGCAAAGTCACTCAAAAACATGATAAATAAAGTTGTGTCTAGTCGATGTATAACTGTTTAATACTAATAGCAAGTCTGCTTCTTTTCTAATTAGGCAAACTCCCGGATGGAAGAGAAGTAGCAATAAAGCGTCTCTATGAGCATAACTACAAACGAGTAGAGCAGTTTATGAATGAAATCAAAATCCTTACTTGCTTGAGGCACCCCAATCTTGTTTCTCTTTATGGCTGTACATCGAGGTGCAGCCGGGAACTCCTACTTGTTTACGAATACATTTCTAATGGCACAGTTGCGGATCATATCCATGGCAACAGAGCTAACGAAGCGCCACTTTCATGGCCAATTCGCATGAACATTGCCATAGAGACTGCTTGTGCATTGGCATACCTGCATGCATCTGATATAATACATCGCGATGTGAAGACTAACAACATACTGCTCGACAACAGTTTTTGCGTTAAAGTTGCAGATTTTGGGCTCTCAAGACTCTTCCCTACTGATGTCACTCATATATCAACTGCCCCTCAGGGGACTCCTGGATATGTGGATCCAGAATATCATCAATGTTACCAACTCACTAATAGAAGTGACGTATACAGCTTTGGAGTTGTCCTCATTGAGCTCATATCATCAATGCCTGCCGTGGATATAAGTAGGCATAGGCACGAAATCAACTTAGCCAACTTAGCGCTAAGCAGGATCCAACGGTGTGCATTTAACGAGTTAATCGACCCATCTCTTGGATTTGGATCTGATGCTGAAGTTACGAGAATGACTACTTCAGTGGCGGAGTTAGCTTTCCGATGTTTGCAACTTGAAAAGGATCTGAGGCCTTCTATGCACGAAGTATTAGCATTTCTGAAGGAGATAAGGGGTGACGAGGAGTTAGAAATCAAGAATGAAATGGAGACTAATGATATTCACAGTGATCCAAGAGGTGTAAAGATCCTACCTTCACCTGAAACAGATGATGTTGTACTGTTGAAGAGCAAGAATTTACAATCCTCACCAAATGCTGTGACTGATATTTGGAATAGTAACTCTACAACCACTAGTTCCAGTGGGTGAGATTCCTTTTGTTGTTTCTACAAGTAGATGATGGTAAGAATGTTGTTATATTGTTTACCAAATGGGTGGGATTTATTTCATCTTCTATGCTTTCAGCTTCATAAACAGTAAATATAGAACTGGGACTGAGAATATGCTAGTAAATAAAGTAGTTTTTTTAAAATATGGATGTGTTGTTCTCTGGCTTGAATAATCCAAGGAAATGTTTGCTATGCTCTACTGACAGCATTGTACAAAACAATATACTACATTTTAACGTGTTTTTCTTCCTTCGTCGTATTAGAGGATGTTCTATCAAGTACATCAAACATTTGGGGCACTAATATTATTTTTGAGTAAACTGATATGCATTGCCACCAATACAGCAGATACCACCACGTCTGAGATGATGAGGTCATTCTGTCAAAAAGTGAAGAACTTCCAGGTTTTATTTGAATACTGGGATTGATAAAGAAAATTAAGAAACTTTCTAGGGATGTTTTTCTTTTCCTTGTCGTGGGGTGTTCGGATCTGTTATACGACACCGAACTACTTTTCACGCTTTTTAAAGAACCAAATTTTATATACGATCGCTGAGGAAGTAAAGTTGATCATATACGAGCTGACATAGTAGAAGAAACATGAATTGAGGTAGCTTGTTAGAGCAACTCAAAGAGGCTTTATAAATACAAGATGTTCTCTATTTTAGAGACTACACAAAAATAAGTTTAAAGAGACTCAAATATTATATATATATATATATGTGTGTGTGCGCGCGCGCGCTTAAATGATTAAAGCCGATCAGATATGAGCTGAGAGAGAAGAAGAAATGTGGATCGGCTTGTCAGGTTGCTAACAAATGCCTCACATCGACAAGCCAAACCACACATGTAAATAACAAAGAGGATTAGGGATTTGACAGCAAAGTTCTTGTTTGACATCAATTTTTTAAAATTTATTTTCAACCTTGTATTCTGCCAATAAAATAAGTTACACGTACTTTTAACTACATATTCTCCAAAAAATTCACTGTTCTCAAAATTTATTCTAAAAAACTCTACCAAACATGGTATAAATTAGAAGGGAAGAACAAAGGTTGAGATACTGATGCATTTAGGTTTCAGCAAGGTTATTGGCTTCCATATATTCTAAAGAAGAATTGCCTTGTAAGAATTACCATCATTTTGGCAAAATCGAAGATAGTAGGAGCGGACAATTCTAAATTTTGATTATTTTTTTATGCCTTGTGATTTGTGTTCTTTGCAGTTTGCACTCTGTCTATTACTTACAAACTTGACAATATTGAGAAAAATTCGAATTAAAATTTTGTCTCAGTCACAAGTCACAAGTCGTCTAATTTGTCAAGCAATTTTTATACGTAGTCTATATGGATGGGTGCTTAACAACTTTTTCTAGTTCAATGTATCTTTTAAAGCCGATATTAATTCTCAACACCATTCCTAATGTATTTTCATTAGAAACATGTTATATGTACATCATCCTTTACGCTTTGCTAAATGACAACACACAATTATATAGTTTAAAAAAAAAAAAAAAAAATTTCCCTCCAATCATTTTTTAACAACACACGTCAAACATCAATCTACATTTTTTTTTTCTGAATTTTTCTTGTAATCCTAAAATATTGAAATTTGTTGTTTATCCATTATCTACATTTATTTGTTCAACGTAAGTACATAGTCGAGAGTTGTTTATAACGATTTAGCCTCTACGTAGTTTGAGTAAAAATTATATTCTAATAGATTTTGTAAAATTTCTATTCTAATAGAATTTATATATGATTGAAAAATAGATAAAAATTATGGGTCAAATGATTGAAACTAAGTTTGGAGGAAAAATAAATTTTAAGAAATGAAGGTCGAACATGAACTATTTTTATAGAAAGATAAAAAAAGAGTGATATATAAGTTAAGAGTAACACTATTTATAACGATTAACTATTATAGTCATTCCATGTGGCATATAATCAATTATTTAATCATCCATATTAAAAATTATTGATTAAAAAAATTAATTGATTAAATATATGTCACATAAGATGATTATGATAGTTGTTCACTACGAATATCATTACTCGTGAGTTATTAGTATTTAATATTTATAGAATCCACTATATATGTGTTGCTAAAAAAATGTTAATAGTTGCTAAACCTGGGCTAAATAAAAGAGCTTTTTATCTTCTGTTGACATTTTGAACTGTAACCCACAAGGGATCTGGAAAAAAAATATTACTTTCAGAAAAAAGAGAAGGTTTTTGCTCCAATTTGGTTATTTTTAATAGATTTTGATAAAAATTGATAAAATGTATGTTTGAAAAGTGATGTGTCCTATTAAATATGTGGTTAAAATTTATTGTTCATTTTGACTTAAATTTTAATTTATAATTTACATTTTAAGTTGACTAAACACGAGCTTTAACTTGCTGTACTTATTTAATTACTTATTTTTAATTTTAATTATTTACATGATGAAAAGAATCAACATTCGAAAAAAAAAAAAAAATCTACTTCGACGAATGAAATGCCAACCTCTTTTTCACCTCCTCAACTCTCATGTTTACAGTATTCGTATTTGATATATATATTTTTTAAATAAATATATATCAAAAGTGATGTTCTCCTGTTGGTGGCCGTTTTTCTTAAAAAAAACATTGTTTTAAATATGGCTTATGAAAATTTTCGTCCTCTACAGGAATTAATTCCCTCTAATTTCTTTTTCTACCCCTTGTCATTTGCACATTGACCTAATTTTACATTGCAAAATATCTTTGTTGGCCAGTCTGGTGAGGGACTCATGATGGGTTATTCGGCTTTAAATCATGTTACGGTGACATAATCTTTAATACAATGACTAATATAATATCACATGACATTTCAACATTAACTGTTTTGAACACAATTTATTTTTTCATCCAATCACATCTTATCAACTAACATTATATCAATTTATCAGTGAACCACTTTCTATTAAAGTGACATAACTCTTGCTTTACCTGGATGGCCAGCCATTATCACTGCTCACTGGGATTGGAGACTGGGGTGGTACAATCATTCATGACAATTTTGTTTATAAATGTCCAATGACAAACAAAGTTGTACACCAAACATGACTTGTGTCCTCTTGCTGACCTGTACTATGTGTGTATATATACATATGAATAATACTAAGTAGCTTCATTGGTATTGCAACCCTAATTTAGATAATACTAGACAAAATGAAATGTAAAACTAAATAAGTAATTTAATTAAATAAATAATTTAATTTCACTTATCATTTAATGTAACATTGACGCCATTGGACTGAGATTGCAATTCCAATTAAACTAAATAAGATTACTCCATATGTAATTGATTTTTTATTACGGTTTTACTATTCAGGGCCACGTCCAAAACCTTTCGATTATTGGGGCATTACAGTTCATTCCCTGTCATCAGTCCGCGATTGGTTTCTCTCCTCGTTGATTTTCCCTTCTTTATTGGAAAAAGCTGCTTGCATGGCCCTTCTTTATTACTTCATCTCTTGCAGTGGGAATTGTATGGTTTTTAGTCACTATCAGATCTCATTCGGATTCTTTGTTAAAAAAAAAAATCAAAACATAAAGCAGAACTTTTTCATTTGAGGTAATCCCACGTTCCACCGTCTATCTCTTGGAATCTTATCTTTTTATTATTTAGTGCTGTTATATTGTCTTATTATATAATTTGGCTTTGAGAGATTTGAGGTCTTATCTTCATATTTGTTTGTGTCCATGAATTGTGATTGCAGATAAAATTCGAATCTTTGGGGGTTGTTTAGGAAATTCTTAGCTTTTGTTGCGGTGGTGTTTCTTAGTTGGGATTGCATATGAAAGTGTCAAAATTTTCTGTTATTTTTGGGAAATCTTGGATTTTCGAAGTGGGTTTCCTGTAAAGTGCGCTTTTCGTCCAGAAAAAGTGAATTCAATATGCAAAATTTGGAGGCCTATGAAATGTGAACTTCCGTTCATTGTTGTGGAGTGGTATGGAAAATGCTGTGATGTGAACATAAGCTTGATTTTGTTAAGATAAAAGGGTCCCCGGCATAGTTGAACCGGAGGGTTTTTGGAAAGGAGCCGGTGGGGATTAGAAATGGGATCGAGGGAAGAGAGACATAGGCATAACCGTGATCTTGTGCCATTGGCTGCACTAATAAGCAGGGAATTAAAGATGGAGAAAATGGAGAAGCCAACCATGAGATATTGATGTGCAGCTCAGTCCCGGAAAGGGGAGGATTATTTTCTTATGAAGATCGATTGCCAGAGAGTTATGGGAAATCCATCAACATCGTTCTCTGTTTCTGGGGTATGTAACTCTCTATGTGATTTACTATTATGGTTGGTTAAACATTTTATTTTTAAAATTGCTCGTTTTTGCCAACTTCCATTTACCTTGACGGGAAAAAGCAATCCACAATGAATTTTGGGAAGTACTTTCCTGTCTATCTATAGTGCACCTTTAGCATGTTTGAGAGTGCTTTAAATTTACTTTGAAAATAATGTTTGGCATAATAAATGACTTAAAAGTAAACGAAACGCGCTGTTCGTCTAAAATTATGAGGCAACAAGAACTGGGAGGTTAATATCTTTAGGCTAAAGGTAAATTATTTGGTTTAGCTGTAGATTCTGGTCATAAGTTGTTTCATGAATCACAATCTTCTATACTTCAATTTTGAGAATGATTTGTCATACCTGACATGATGGTAATTTATGTATCAAATTTCAGATTTTTGATGGGCATAATGGGAATGCTGCTGCAATTTTTTCCAGGGATCATTTAATGAATTACATTTTGGGTGCGATGCCTCATGGGCTCGGGCAGGACAATTGGCTTCAAGCTTTACCTTGAGCCTTGGTTGCTGGATTTGTTAAAACTGATAAGGAGTTTCAGAGCAAAGGCATGACATTCAGAATTCAGTCTTCTTTCCAATTTAACATTTCGTTTTTTATGTGGCTCAAGAAGCTAACTGTTTCTCTCTTCATCTTATTCTTGCCAGGAAAAACTTCAGGAACCACAGCAACATTTGTAGTAGTTGATGGATGGACCGTGACTGTTGCTTCAGTTGGAGATTCCCGCTGCATTTTAGATGCTCAAGTTTGTGGTATCTCTATCTTGACTGTTGATCACTGACTTGAGGAAAATTCAGAGGAGTAAGTGCTTATCTGGTTACCCTTTATATTTATGTTTTTCTCCCTTCATTTGTTGAACCACCCTATCTAACTGCAATAGTCTCTGTTACGTGCAAACAAGATTCAATTTTTGATCAGAGGTTTGACACGTGCATAGTTTTCATAAATGGGTGGTTGTTAGACTTTTGGAACTAGGTCTTTTGCATGAATTTGGTACCATGTTGGAAATTATAGAGTAAAAGTAATTGAGACATAAATATGAGCTGGAATAGAGAATTTATGTGACTATTCTCTTCTTATGTTACAATGAGAAAGCCTATTTATATTGTTACAAATAACAATAAAAGGGAAGTTACAACTACCTACCATAGTAACCATCTTGTCTTTCTAGTTGCAGAAGGGAACGTGTAACAGCAAGTGGAGGTGAAGTTGGAAGGCTTAGCATTTTTGGTGGCACGGAGGTTAGATTTCTTTCTTTGAATCTTCTACCGGTCATGCATAGGAATGTCTTCTTATAGGATGAAGAAACTTATTCTCTTCACATGTTTTGGGATAACGTTAATCGTGCTTTTCTTTAATTTTGACAGTTTGGCCCTCTCCGATGTTGGCCTGGGGGTTTATGCCTTTAAAGATCTATTGGAGACATGGACGTTGGTGAATTTGTTGTTCCAGTACCGTATGTCAAACAAGTGAAGGTAGCTACATACGTATTGATCTTTTTAGCACTATGAATCTTATTCAATTGTTGAATCACCTCATTTAAATGCTTAGGTTCTTAGAGATGGAATAGTCGTAGTTATTTGTAAGTTAGTTTTCAGACGTAGTTATTTGTAAGTTAGTTTTCAACACGCTGCTTGACGTGCAGGCCGGATTCAC
>CAIGRP010053359.1:0-21221 GCA_903798385.1 Fraxinus cuspidata
GGCTTGTGTATTAAGGACAACAATATTTACACTAAATTCAATTAAAATTTACTAATATGCTTGTAAATTTGTGTTTAGTTATTCTTTTCTGAAAGCATTGCTGGTTGAAAAGATTATGCATTCTTGATTTGGCTTAGCTGTTTTAGTTTTATCTAATTGATATTCCAATCTTTTACAGATCTTTTTTATTTTTATTTTTATTTTTTTAGCATAAATTTAAGAGATTAATTGATTGTTTGGTATATCCTCATTTAATATTATAAAACGACTATTTACTGTTGACGATAGAAATCGAATCACAAATTCCTTTCACATAACCAGGATTTTTGCCTTTCAAACTCGTTAATTTTGATGTTCAAATTGAAGCAAGATGATAAATGGCTATTTGGGAGGGAATATTTAAATTTGTATGCTTATTTTCTCTTAGACTGGAGTATTTATAAATTTCATTTAGGCCTCGGGGTAATGATAGGTCCTTGGTTTAACATTTACAACGGTTATTCCACGTAGTGAATAAACATTGACCCCAAGTTTAACTATTATTTATGGGAGTTATATATCTTTGCAACATTTTGTTACTGCAGCATTTTGTAATCATTAATGTATTCACGACAAGCACAAAACTATGGTAAAAACTTTTTACGACAGATTCAATTGCCTTTTGCAAAGGCACCAGATCATTATTTAAGTTCCAATGATAACCTCAAAATCAAATAACCAATTTCACTATCCACTACAACATTATATAAATTTTATAACATTTGAATATAACATTCTTATTGATAATGCTATAAAATAAAATAAATTTTATCTAAATATATTATAATAACATTCATTAAAAGCCTGCTAGGTAGCCCAAAATACTTTCCTTCATTGCTTTATTTTATTTTCTTTGATCAAATACGCGTCCCTGCCTCTACCTGCTGATTCACTCTCAATAGTGTCGTCGGCTTCTCTACCCCGTCTGCAGACTCGAACGAAACTGATCTTTGTCGTCGCCGTCCGTCTCTCTCCCCATCGGTATCTCTTCACTAGTGAATCTCTCTTCTTGCTGACATCTGGTGAGTTTCCTTTCTATTTCCCTTGTTCTCTTTGCATCTCGATTAACAATAGAAGTCTTATTTTTTTCATAAATTTAAAGAGCAAGGGCTTTTCGTATCCATTTATTTTAAAGAAATACCATAAGAATCTTGGTAGAACGTGATGCACTAACACATCACTTGCACACTTTCTTCCAACAAGTCATCACATAGTAAAGCAGAAAATAATCTTACCAAAAAATGGCTCCGATATTGCGTATTTTTGTTTTACTTTCTGTATACTTTGTCAGTTGACTCGGAAAGCCTTCGTTAGCAAGTATCTGTGTGTATTCTTTATTATTGGTGGTTTCTTATTGGGTATTTTGTTAGAAGACTCAATCTCGATGTTTTAATGAATAGTGATTGCTATATTTTTAATAGTTGGAAAATTTTGCATTTACATGTATTGTGACGATCAAGAATGGCTTAAGGTTTTTAATTTATGCTTAATTTTTACACGTAATCATTTTTCTGTTTTCTGAGTGTGTACTATCTCTTGATTAAACTAATAGTTGAATGCCATGGGTAATTCATTTTAGAATACTGCTGAATTGAACAATAAAGATCCAATCTTAAACAAAATAAAATTGTTCATTACTTAAGGATTGATTCGGTTTATATTGTTTGTGTAGTGAAACCAATAGTTTGTATGTGCCTATTAATGCCAGTGATTGACTAAATAGTTTATTTGTGCCTATGATTTCTGAATAGATTGGCGGCCTAAATATACCCAAGTTCACCTATTCCCTGGTGAGGGGTGTTGAGTGCCGTTTAGAAATGAATGCCTTCTTAGCACTTTATACCTGCACAAGTGTGGAACCATAATATTTTTTACCCCGTGTAGGTACAAAGAACATTTACTTATCTTTTGTTTTTGTTATGTAGACACATTATGTCTCGGTGCTATATTGATTCAAAGAGCAACTACAGCAGCATGGCCTTGTTCATGCAATGGAAGCCTTGTGGTTTGCTGGGAAATTGAACAATCCTTATAAAGTTCAACGGGTGAAGCTTGCTATTTGTTTGGCTGTCCAAAGAGGCTTGTTTCAAAATTTTGCCAACTAGTACATATTTCAGAATCGGTAGCTTCTATTGGTAATGTTAAGCAGCTATGCTAAGCATCGTGAAGAATATAGAAACTTCGGATCGTAAATTCTTGATTTCCAGAGTTCATTTTTCCATTTCATCACGATCGCCTATAGAAGAAGTTATTGCCACCATGACGGAGCTTTGTTTTCCTTCATGTGTGTATTGTGTGTATTTTTGGATTTGAAGCTCAGATAAATACGTATTATCTATACATATCATTACATTGCTTATATTAATTATGTACTTTTGGAAATAATTTGGGCTTTGTTTATTCACTGCGGTCAGATTTGTCCATGGGGCTAGGACTTGATTTTCTTGAGAATTCTCGATTGAATGTAAAGTTTCATTTTGATCTCAATATAGTCATTCAATGGCACTCATAAGAGTTCTCTTATGTTATCAGGTTTTAACACCTCCAGGCACTCCTCTTTTTCGTTCTCTAGAGATGGAATCGCAGAAAATTGTTAGGAACCAGCTCGAAACTCCGAAAGTTCGCCATGCAGCGCTGAAATCTAGAGTAAGCTAAAGTAATAGCATTCTACTAAATTACTGGTCGAAATGAAAAAAAATAGTTGTTCTTCATGTTTCTATATGAAAGGAGTTTGGTCATTCCTTATGCATAAGAGGTGCCCACACCTCCTAAAATTCAAGGCTTGTGTCCTGGAAGTTCTTAGCTTAAAGTGCACAGTTACCGATATAGTTTTTAATAAAGTGTAAAGGAAATATGTAGTTTGAATTGGCAAAGATCATGTGGCCAGTTTGTTTTATAAAATTTGATTCACTATGTGGAAGAAGCAAACAGATTTTAAGATATCAGCCTCTAAAAAGGCAAAGGGAATAAATATTCTTATATGACATTTATTTCTTTCTAATTTCATTATAATAAGGTGCATAGTATTAGTCTATAGTCCTCTTCAGAACTAATAGTGCAGTGAGTGATAAATTCACCTCTATTTTAACTAGGAGCAAACCTATTAGCAGCCCTTGAGAGTCTATTCTAATTTAGCTTATTTTTTAGGGTGTATGGAGAATTATAGTAGCAAAAATTATGAAGTTCTGCATCTTTTTATTAGGGTATATGAAGAATTATCTAATTAGTTGTATCACTTTGTTAATTTTCAAACTCAAATGCATCATTCGTTTGACGGATATCTTCTCCAAACAAGTTGCAAGAATTCAAGAAATTTTCTTTTGAATAACAAGAATGAGATGATTCTAATTTAATTTTGTTTATTGTCTTTTCAATCATATATTTCTATTAGTATTTGACGTGAAGACGGAACATAATTAGATTTTTCCATTGAATAGCTACACTTGTATATTTCTATGAGACTATTGATTCATGTTTTGAAATCTATTACTGGGCTAGTTAATGTTGTTCATATTTTTAGTTCAAAAAGTAATGCTAATGGATGTTCATATTTGACAAATAATGAATTAGGAATTTTATTTAATATATATACATTACAATAAAAAAATGCTATTGAAAATGATACATTATATTCAGTAAATACTATAAATATTAAAAATAATATTGAAGATGTAACTACGACGATTAAAGAATGTTATTAAAGCCAAAATTGTACCAAAAAAATGCTATCAAATTAAAAAGGATTGCACGGAAAGAGTGCTATAAATACCAAAACCACGACGATAAGAGAAAGCTATGTAAAAGTCTTTTATAGTACTTTATAATAGTATTTATAAAATGTTATAATAGATATATGACTTTTAATAACACCACCTACAATAGCATTCCTAAAAATACTATAGAACGTGATATATAATATTTTTGCAAGCTATAAATGAGTTGATATGTTGTAGTCATCAATAGTTAGAAATTAATTAGGTACCCTGTCATTGAGATAGTCATCGTGTAAGATCTTTATTATGGGCAATACAATGTTTTTTTCTCACAACATGACATCCAAGTATTCATTCCGCCTTTTAGTAAGTGATGAGATCAACTACATTCATCGTAGGAAAGAAATATCATCCTTGTTAGTATCTCATTATTGCTTGTTTTTGAAATTATTTAAGATTAAGTTATTTTTAGCTTGCATCTCACTAACACAACTCTAATATATTCAAACTATCATTAAATTATAATAGAATAGTTGATATGTTATATATATGGAAATGCATTAGTCAAATAAAGTGTTTACACCCTATTAACCATTAGACTTAGGGCATCTCACTAACACTATTCAAGTGGATCATTTGCCAATTGGTGCATATTTTCATATTGCAAGGATGATACGTTAATTCTTGTCCATCGGAGCCATTTCCACAATCATTCTCAATTTCATTTTGAAATCCGAGAAATTGTAATTTTCAAAGAATAAACTTCCCGCGTTTTCATCCAAGATGTAGCCCTCACAACCCTCAAATCCACCCATGAGTGCTAGATGTTGCTCTACAATTTCCTTTTCTTCATTGCTAATTGATGAACAAATTAAAGGCCCATTTGGTATGACATTTGAAAAGTCAAAAGGAGTTTTTGAGATTCAAAAGCAGCTTTTAGAGCTATTTGACTAATTTTATGAAAAATAATTCTTCTAATTAGAAGAGTTTTTTGTTCAATGTGACTTCTTTCAAAAACACTTCTGAAATATGAAGTGCTTTTAAAAATTAATTTTCAAACAAAAATTAAGGTAGTATCTTTTAAAAACTTTTCTACAAGAAGCTAAAGTAAAAGTAAAAACAAAAATTATGTCAAACAAAAAGTAAGTCAAATGGGCTAGAAGAGCTTAGGCAATCTAGATCATATGGGTCGCCATAAGCAGACAAAGTTCTGGCCCAAGGCCACATGCCTTGGACCTCATGATATAAATGGGCCTCAAAATTTTGGAAGTCCAAAAATATTATTTATTTGTGAAATTTTCTTACAAATATATGAAGTAGTAGTGCAAATAATGTATGCGTCTCCCTATCCATGTATTTTAACTCATGCTCTGATTGTTGCTTTTGAAATTTTTATTTTTAAATATAAAATATTTTAGACAATAAAAAGTAGTTATCATTCTCATTCCTTAATGGTTTCCTAAAATCCTTTATATTCTATTTCTTGAACATAAAATATAATTCTCGGACGAAATAAATTGTGTACTATAGGGATAACGTTCCTCATCACGAGAAATTTTCTAATTCGATCATGTTTGATGTTAATACCTTCATTTTTTAATTCGATGTAATAAATTGTGTACTATAGGTCTTGTGACCTGTGCAACACCTTCATTTAAAGCTCTATTTGTCATAGTTACTATTGTTAAGTGATTAACTTGAAAAGAACCATGCCATTAGCTATATTCTTCGAAGACTCTTTTGCCTCTGATATCATTTTGTTAGGAAGACGACAATATTGGTTACTATTTTAGTAGAATGTCTTTGAGTTGCGGAAGAGGCTAGAACAAACAGCTTATCTCAAATAATCACTTAATTGCCTTCTTAGCTTGTTACAAAGACACAAGAGAGCATCTATATTTATGGTGCTTGATGAACTCCCTCACATAATCTTCCAAAAACTTTATTGAATGCATTTTTCGATTACTAACTAACATTCACTAAATACTCGACTGCAAGTAGACAATTATAGATAATAGATTATTCTTCAACCAAGACAATTTTAGAGCATAAAATATTGGACTCGCTTAATTAACAAACACGAGACAAACAATTAACTATCTAATCAAGTTTATTTCTCAACGTGCAACTTGTTTTGTACGTGACGTAACTTCTATGCTGGTCTAAGAGTTTTATCTTAATTAAAATTAAAATTTCTCCTAAAAACCCAATATTTGATTTTAGAGTTTAATCTTATTTCAACGAAGTATTACCTCTCTATTATCTTGGATAATCAACAAACCTTTGTTACCAATTCTGATTCTACTATAGTTTGGCTTATCCACTGTTGATTTATCTCTACATGTGTTTTTTTTTTGCAAGTCAAAGTCTGCAATTCAGTTGTATTTTCATACTAGACTTATCACTATCTTAGGCTTATCCTTTATTATAAACTTGTGATATATATTGTAATCAAGCATTGGTAAATTAATGAGAATTGATAGCTATCTCAATCATCTTTTTGACAAGTGTGTTAGTCTTCATTTACAATTCTACAGAACCTAAAGTCAAATGACCAATCAACTACCTAACAATTGGAGGCTTTCCATGACGCTAGGATAGTAATCCATATAAAATCTTCCTTATATGACATTTATTTCTTTCTGAAAAACGATTATATATATATAGGTAAATCGCATCCACACAAACACTAAATATTGGATTTGATAGTGATTTCATTTGTGTCGTCTCGACTATTAGACTTAGAGCGTAATATTGCTGTAACCCACACATCAAGAGTCTTTCGAAACAAGATTCATGTGAAACTCAAAAAATTATAGTGATGCAAGAGGAGTTCCCTATTATAAAAACAAAAACTAATACAACTACAAGAATGAATTTTTATATATACATACAATTGAGTTTATGCATACAAATATTTACATTTTAATTAAAAAAATTTCTCTGTGTAAAAATATTTACAATGTACTAAAGAATCAGGAATATCCATATTTAACACAAAATTGTGCAATCATCCTAAACAATGATTAATCACATCATTATGCTGTCATCATACATATTATTTAGTGATGACTGTGTTGAAAAATATTGTTCAAAATTTGATAAAATTGATGTGGAATGAAAAATTGAAATTAAGGCCATATAATTGAACTACGAACCATGCGGTCGCATAGACCAATACTGGGACTTGAGGCCCTGTAATGATCTAACTATGCGGTCGCTTAGGATTGGCCTATGCGACCGCATGTGTCAATTTTTTACCCTTTTTTGTCGTTGTGTATTTGAATTTGGTGACTATTCATACATTTTTGACATCATTTCGTAGACATTTGAGGGCTATAAATAGGTGATCCTTGTTCAAGGCAAGATGATGAAAAATAATTATTGAACAATATATATTCCACAAAGCATAGAAATTATCATTTTTTCTTCTTCATATTCAAAATTTTCTTCAGTGTTCTTGAGTTTTGGAGGATTGCACTTATTGGTTGAGTGTTAATCCTTTAAAGGTTTGTTTAAATCCTGCAAACCATTTGTCTTAACCATTACAAGCATTATTTTCATTCCGGGAGGGGGCAAATATAATTTGAGGACAACGATATCGTGTACAAGCCATCGGTGTTTCATCTTCGCAATTAATTTTTGGTTTTGTGTACTTTATTTTCTGTTGTGGTTTGTGGTTTTCATCTCCATTCCTTTTGGTGAACTTCATACTATTTGCCAACAGATTGTGTAGTGTACACCAAATCAGTTTACTTTATCTCAAGATGCCTTTAGTGAAATAAGCAACTTGCGGGGATTTTGCAAATACATTTCTTGAATTAATATGGTGTTCATTTTACCTATCAAAGTTGATCGTTTATATATGAACTTTGTGATGTTAATTGAGATGAATATTTTGTGGTTATGTTTGATATGACTTTTGCTTTTGATTCTTATAAAAGAGTTTCTTGATAAAATTATTTTAATTAGTATTTGAAAATTAATTTTTATAAGAATTTTCTTTTTTCGTTAGATGAAGTTACATTCGATCAAATTCTTTTAAAATCTCTTCTAATTAAAATTTTTTTTTTATAGAATTATTCAATTAAGTTCAAAAACAATTTTTGAATCTCAAAAGCTATTTTTAACTTAAAAGTCAAGTTAAACGGGCCCTATATATCGCATCATCATCAATTTTTATGTCTTTCTCCGTGCAAACTCTATTTCTTAGTAATTTAGGAAAGAATTTACTAATGTTCAGACATATCTGAAAGTTAAGTACGATTTCATAACATGTAGAGGTGCTAGATTCACATGGTTCGTAACGAAATATTGGCGTGTATATATATATATATATATATATATATATATATATATTTTTTTTCTTTTATATATTTTTTTTTATTTTTTTTTTTTTTTTTTTTTTTCAGCCCAAGGCTATTTTGTAGCAATCAAAGTTTTTTCGTACTTTCTCTAATCATATCGAGCTTGACTAGATCATGAAAATGTAGCTATGAGAGCCTTTTTTTTTAACTCATTAAAATAGATGAGGACTTCCATTATCAATTTTTAGTAAAGTTTGCAACTTCATGACATTTTTTGAATAGCATGGAATAATACAAAGAAAAGAAAAGAAGTTAACTAATAAAGTACCCCCGATATCGACCAAATTATGCTGTAGGACAGAGTAAACTATCTATTGGAATTAATCCCAAGATTAACCTTAAAAGTCGCGACCACTGCGAAAGAAGAATTCTAACAGATAAATGTAAACCCAATGAGGGAAATATTAGAAAGAATAAATCTAAATGTACAACATCGGTTGACAATTATGTATTGTGAAAATCTCAGTATGTGATGTAGAAAACAATTTTTTAAAATAGATGGATATGATGATGCTAAATAAGATGTTATCGAACAATGTTGTCAACTAATATTGTACATGTAACATAATTTTATTAGAAATCCCACAAAATATATACATTTCAAGCTAATTGTCAAATATTTTCGGGTTCTTTTACAATTTCAAATCAATAGACAATAACGAAAAAACGAGCCCACAAACTGACCATTACATGGAAAAACATGTTCTCCATTAATAATTTAAATAATAAAAATAGGCCCCACAGAAGACTGTTAACCTTAATTAATAGGGCATATGCTTTACAAAACCTATGTGCCACCGATAATTTAATCACAAACACTAGTGCAAACCAATGAAATTATTGGTGTGAATCCAATTATTAAGCCAATTGTATACCACATACATTGAGTTGAATCATTTACACTAAAAAAATCACAAGGGACAAATGAAAAATATCACACTTCGTCCATTTTAAAAATAAATGTGAAATAAAATGGAGAGGGAAACTATAGCCATCATAACTTTTCCACTTCTCTTAAGCAACAATTGTTCAGATGAAAACGTGGTCATCGATAGATAAAAATTCACATGTAATCTGTTTTTTAATTAATTATAGTTTTACGATCAATTTCTAACAATAAAGATCATCAAATTTTTTCTTAACCATCATATTCAACTTCATGAAGTTAGATATTATTTATTAACCTGTGCAGATATCAAAATCATTTGAAGTGCCAAAGCATGTTTCTACAAGAATCATGTGACGATTGAACCAAAATTTGAACGATTGTCTTTCAAAATTTGGAATGAGGCTGAACCTCACTTCTAGAGTTATAATCTTACAATGAACCATAAATAAATAAAAAAATCGACAACTCAATTTGGTGTGTTCATGTATCATCAGTGTCATCATATGCTTAGTTACATGTTTGAAGGCTCGTGATCATTATCTGAGCTAACTTATTATTTGAAAGATTGAGGCTCGACTTGTTATTGTAACGATATGTCAATTGTACAAATTTTCAAAATATTTATTGTAATTTGTAAATATCTAAGGTGATGGTCCAGTTTGGTAGTTGGTCATGGCAGCAGCCACATTTCATTGGATATAATAATCCAGCTTGTTTAGTGATTTTCCATGTGGTCCCTCAACCAACCATTGACCCAATATTATTCCTCTAAAGGTGTATTTGAACCACATTATTTTGGAAGAATGAATTCTGAAATAGTAGATTGATGGAAAATGTGTGGTTAAAAAAGAAGGAAAATTTATTAATCTGATGGAAAATATCATTTTATTGAAGAATGTGTAGTTGAAAATGAGTAGAATAATGAAAATTTTACATATACCAAACTGGGGCAAAATTTCCTAATCTGTTTTCAAATGATATCTCAGAGTCAATCAGATCTCTCCACGTGGCAGAATCTGAATGTGACTGGCATTTTGGCATATTATATCATTTGGCTGCACACTAAAGATTTATTAGAATATATTTATTAAATAATTAATTTAATTGCACCTTGCTTCCCTCCATTATATCAATTTGTTTGATTTTTAAAGCAGATTCTATTAAAAATACATTATTATTAGATACTTTAATTATGTTGAAGATAAGTATATTTTTCCTTCTCTCCGACCAATCAAATTTTTAATCGAGGTTTTGAGTTCAAATCTTAACTTTACTAGTTCGAAAATAGTTCTGCATAGACTTCGACATAAAAATAATTTTGATTTTCTTGATAAGGAACGTGTTAGAGAATGTATAAAAAATAATAATTTTTAAACTTTAGACTAGGCGATCACATGAAAAATATCGATAAATGATATTGAGATTGAGATGAGCATTTTTGGCGTAAACAAGATAAATAGATAAATATTTTAGCAAGGTAATGCTTAGAAGTTTGAATTTGCTGATAAATGTATCTTTCTCCAAACTTGGAAGCAACTTCAATACACAAGTCGTTTAACATTCAATATGCAACAAATAAAGGTCAATTCAAAGAAAAAGTTTTAAAGACTCCAAGATAACATATAATTAGTCTAAAAAGAAAAGAAAAAAACAAAAATCCGAAATCCACGAGACAAGTCTTTTCTTTTGACTAAACAATTGAGAGAGTTTCTATAAAGAAAAAGTTACAGCTTGGGCATCTGCTGAGGTAAAAAAATAATATCATCGAAGCTAGATGTCTGTACATGGCATCCTACTCGGGGGTAAACCTTAGTCCTCGGAGAATGTGAATGTCTATTAGCAAATTAAGCTCGAAAATGAAGATGTCAGAGTGTAGGGGATGTTTGCGAGGGGACCTCGTTGGCAAGCTAGTTCGTGAATGTCTTTCACAATGTCGAACACTGCATTTGGTTGGGCAAGGTTTAGCGCGTTCTCTGACATTGTTTTGAGCTCGTCCGTCTTTGTGCTAAACCACTCCGCCACCAGTCGTGCAGTTTCATTAGGACTTCGAGTGAACACTCCAGCCCCATTTTCAACTACATATGGAACGTTTCCCTTTTCCTGTCGAAGTAGAAAAGAAACGGATATCAGTGACAAATATTGTTGCTGTCCAAGGAAATTAGCCGGAAGATATGATAGAAGTTCAGGTACACGTACTTGTCCAGGAATATAGTCATTCAGAATAATCGGAAGGCCTCTTATCAATGCCTCTGCAATGGTACCCGGTCCAGCCTATAAACCCAACAAACTCGTTAAAAACTAATCCAGAATGCTAAATCACTAACATAACTTATGTTTAGTACGAACAAGATCTCAACTTCTTTTTCACAGTTAATACCGTCATGTCTTATCAGTAAGGTACAACGAATGAAGATAGATAATGATTACGTACTTTTGTGATAACACAGTCGCAAGCACCCATCCATTTCTCCATTTGCTTCTCGAACCCTCTAACCTACATTTAACAAGAAGAATCCACAACTCCGAAATAAATAGTCTGCCAAAAAGAAGACATCTAAGTTTGCAGTTCAATACAATTCCTTAAAAGAGAAAAGCAGTCACCTTGACAGGGATTTTCCATTCGAGTGATTTCAATGTGGAGGCTAGCACCTCATTCCGCCCACAGATGATAATCAATTGTCCTATTGGCTTCTCGAGCTCTTTATCATACAGAGATTCTACCAAAGCCTCGGCAGTTTTCCTTACAGGGCCCATCCCTTCACCACCTCCCATTAGCAGGACGGCTGGCAAGTTAAGATTCATCTCAAGTTCGACTCTTAAATCATCCTATCGAGGAAAGAACATCCATCAGTCAGATCCACCATAATAACCAAATTCGATTGAACAATAAATAAAATCATGTTTTCTTTTCAAGACTAACTAAATTAGGCAAGATGAAAATTAATGTTCACCTTGGATAGAACTGCCTGAACAAAAGAAGGTCGGATGGGCAACCCACACACACGAATTTGGGATTGTTCGAGTCCATCTAGTGAAGCTCTCTTTGCAACAGCCTCTGAGGGGCAGTACAATCGATTGACAGATGGATGAAACCTTAATGCATAACGTTTCCATATCAGTATGGAAAGATTAGAGTTCAACAGATCAAGAAAATCGTAAGTGCATTTAACATTTTACAAAAAAGTAAGTAAGAACATTTGTAAATTACCATGTGCGGTGGCACGTATTGAGATCTGTAATGACTGTAACAAAAATGACTTTCTTCTGTAATCCTTGCCATCTCAGTACCCAGAGTGGAATATGCTGCATAAGAGGATGGACACTGATGATGATATCGGGTTTGTACTCCATTAGGCCAGCCTCAACCTCCCTTAGATACCAAAACATACAGCAGAAATCAGAAAGTATTGAACATAAGGTGTAGATGTTTAGGACATTCAAAAGCCACTCATTGGCACCAACAACAAACAGACGTCAAATTAAACCTCATTCCCAATGAATTTAAGATCGGCTACATAAACTATTTTTTAAAGTACAATCTTTGGTTCCACTTGATGGCATAAAGAGTAATAAAATCATATGTGAATCAAGAGTAGAGGTGAGAGCAATAACGAGGACAAAGAAAACATACTTAGCGTAAAAGGCAGCAATGGCTGCAAGATAGGCAGAGTGTATCCATTTAGGAGAGGTGCTATGAAATGCAACCTTCCAAAGCTGCACATGTTTAACCATGAATTTGTACTGGTTCTCCATATCATTCAGCGGCCAGCCTGTGTACTCCTTCCAAACATCCTTCACAAAAATCTGTGAAATGCAGACATATAGCATAAACAAATTAAAGAAACACAAAGTTTGAGTAGCATCACACGTTTAAAACCCAAAATTAAAGATCAAAATTCGGTGTAGCATCTAAACAACTTGGAAGAACTATTTTTTCCATAAAAGACGCAATTGCAGGCTCCCATACCACAAATTATGACAAAAAATCGACTACAAGGACAAAAAATACAAAGACAAGAGTTTGTAACAGAACAAAATCTATACAAAAAAGCAATTTTTAGATCTAAGAATTTATTAACTCTATTCAAAAACATTATTTTAAGGCCTAATTTATTGAGATGTAACCACCCATAAAATTTGCCAAAGTTGGAATATTAAAAAAAATTAAATCATTAATTGACTTACCCTATATTCATCCCCATATTCCAGCTGGAACGCGTCTCGAATCGCCTCTGCCGATGCACGGTGGCCGCCACCAGTATCGCTCATCAGAATCAGCACATTTTTTGTCCTTTCAGCACCAATTTGCTCCATTTCCATGGTCCCATCTTCATCTTCAATTGCATATTTGCACCTCTTTTGGCTGCTACCTCCAAAACCATACACCCCAACCCTCTCAAACACCTTGTTTATCGATTTCCTTGGAGACACCACATTCACCATAACTATATTAACAAATAAACGAATTTGTATAGGTAAACGTGTAGTTTCTTACTAAGAATTTTTGGTAAGATCAAACGAAAAAGGGAATCTTTCAGAAATGGGAAGTGAGAAATAAATTCTTATATATGAATCGGTATATACGTATAAATGATTGTATATACCTTTTCCGGCGAGTCAAAAGAAAGGGATCCAACAATAGATATTGACACAAGCAAAAAAGCAAATCAAGAAAACCCAGTTGCAGAATTCTTGAATACTCGCCGGCATATCAAGAAAACCAGGGTGCGGAATTCTTGCAAACTCTCCGGAAAATCAAGAAACTCCGGCGAAACAAGAGGAGAGAGAGGCGGCAGACAAAGGCGGGGAGGGAAAGAAGTGTATGAGTTTGCCAAAAATGATTACTTGTTCCGAGTAAAAAGGAAATGGTGCGATTTTGGATGCTCGAATGATGCCATCAGGGGAACTTTTGTTACGGAGTGAGTGAGGGATTTATAGCCGTTGGATCAGCCGTTTGACGGGGAATGTTCCGATGAGCAGATTCGGATCTTTACAAGGATCTTATTACATCAAACAGTTGTCTTTGAACTGCACATTGTTTGATGGGGCCCATTTTTTCATGTATTTATTGTGAAATTTTCTTTACCTCATATTCGATTTCATTTGGTTTCCGCTTTCCACACATTTAGGAAATTGACTGAAAGTTTTATGGGAACAAGGCATAAGGTTTCTTGTTGTTTTGATAGATATTTATAATCGAGATAATATTGTGAGTTGATATTTTAGTCTAGTTAAGTTAGTTACGTAATTTATGCAATTGGATATTTTATCTAAATGATTTGTATTGTACTTTAATTTGAAATCCCATTTTTCTCTACATAGATGAGCCACGGAAGGAAAGTATTTTAGTAATAGTAATTTTTTGGACACATGAAAATGGAACGTCCTACCTTTGGATAAATCTTCTACGGGGGTGCAACCTCGTACATCAGGGTTTGTCTTAGGAAGTTGATAATGGTAGTTTATTCAGATTTTCCACGATTGATAAATACATCATCTGTTATATTTTAAAGGTGCAACGTGGCTATAAAAAAATTCAATTTTTATAAGAATGAGGATCAGGGGTACATCAATTGGCATAAAAAAAAAATATGAAAACACCACTTTCGAACATTAGTTGGGTCACATTGTTCATATCACAACGATTAAGTTCATATTACTTGTATATTTAACATTTAGTTCTATTTACTCTTTGCAAGTGAATCTTCATGTCCTTTGACCCGCCGGGTACTAAATATTATATTCATGACATCATTTGAGATATAATTATGTACATTAAACTAGTGTGCGTGCTACGTGTCACAATAAAAACGCTCATTAACAACTTTTGATCCCATTAAAATTCTCTTAATAGTTATTTAACACGTATTCCCAAACGAAATATCTTCATGGAGTTCAACGAAAATACCCAGAACCTGATTTAGAGCTAAATAGCAACTCGTAATGTATACATAAATCACATTCTTTATCAAAAAAATTCGGAACCCGCACACTCAAACAAGTATACTTGAAAATATAGCTTATCATGCTTTCAAAGTTAAGTTTGTAGAATACAATTTATATGTAGTTCATAATTTATTGTTTGAATTTTGCCCATTTAAAATATATTGAACCGAACTAAACTATGTAAATTAATGTCGTATAAAGAGCATCACATAAGCATAGTTATTAAAATTGGACTGGACAAAATTACCTTTTTAAGTAGAATGCTCGAGAGGGGGGGGGGGGGGGGGGGGGGGGGGGGTGGAGAAAACCATTATTAAGAACCCACACACATACACAAAATCAGAAGACTCTCATAAGCTGAATTATAATGTGATGGCCCAAAATAAGTACAAATAGCATTAACATAATGCTCTATATAATGGAAAAACCAGAGCTCTCATCTGATCTTCATTTGTTAAACATAAATATATACATATGCATCTTCGTAAAAATAACATATTTGATGATTCCTGGAATACTAGCATAACATTAAACCTGCAAAAATCCACCATGTCCTAATTTTGGAAACTAATTTTTCAGGTTCAGCATGCAGAACCTGTAAAACGAGACTCGACATAACTAGGCATCAACGTGCAAGGCGCTTGCACACAATGGACAAGGAGGATCCCGTCTATCTTCATGGCTCGTTTTCTCTTCCAAACAATCAGCATGATAAACATGACCGCAGACCAAAACGGCAACTACCGAAAGATCGCTAGACGACATAGAGTTCCCAAGGATGAAGGGTTTCTTCCTCACGAGTTCCTGGCATATCCCACATTGCATTTTCCGCACATCAGCAGATACTGCGTTCATCACCAATGAACTTGACCTAATTCTTCCTGGTTTATGGGATGTTCTTTCCTTACTTTCTGAGATTATAAAGAGACAAGAAAATGAAGATATTAAATCAGATGATGAGAGTAGGCTGATCAAAGCGGACAATAAGACCGACCTAATGAAGTCTACCTTTATGCTGTGAGTCTGAATATTCTTTACTAGGCAGTTTAAAGGACAACTTCATATCATATACAGGATTACCCTTCCTATTAGAAGTCGATGCTTCAGAGTGATTAGAGCTTCGTCTAGAATAACGGCGGCTAAAACAATGATGAGGGTGCCTCAATAATAAACCACAACCAGAACCACGAGGTGACTGGTGGCCTTGTTGTATCTTCATGGAATTATCTCTACTGTCCAAAGTGGATGATGGAGGCTGTGCCGCACTGTATTCAGCTTGGTGAGAAGATTTCTGCATTAAAATAAAATTTAACAAAATACAATGAACGAGGTAAGAGAGAGCATAAAAACCAAAACTATGAGAAACAAACCAGTTTTGAAAACATATCCGTTTGAGGTGATTGCGGCATGAAGTCTGCAAACTCAAAGAACGGTTATCAATGATAATTCAATAGATTATCATACGGAAATTTACTCTTGGATAATAATGCATAATCAGGCATGAAACTCCTTGCATATATATACATATATGTGTATATGTATATATGTATGTATGTATGAGTCAATCGCATCTGAATGTAAATGGAGGTGCTATTTTGATAAGGTTCAAGTAGCATTTATAGTATAAGTACAGATGCTATAGAAACTTTTCAAAACATATATATGTACATGATTTTGAGAAGTATACATCGGCTTAACGAGAATCCAGAAAGGTTGGTCTATAGAACCAAGATGAGTAGAAAGCTATTTACAAGAATGTCCAGAAAAGGGAAAAAAATCCACACGAATGAGACATTATGAGAAAGATCTAAACCAAGTATATCAAAGAAAAAAACAATTAATTTTGAGGAATACTGCCATAGCGGTGAGACTACGGAAAGAAAAAGAGTAATTACTTCACCAAATTATTTAATAAAATGCATATTGGGGGATCTTTACGAGAATTTGTCAAACTCCATTATATAGAAATGTCAACTCTATTAAAAAAATCAGAATCTTGGACCTGAGAGTGTGTGAAGGGGTAAAACAAGAAAACCAATTGGTATGGATGGAAGACAATCGGAAGTGAATTATGAGAGCTAGATTAAGGTACCAAATAAAACATAGAGATTGGGCTTATGCAATGTTTTTTGTATGCACGCATGGACAACCAGTGGTGGATCCAGGATCGTTTGTCAGCTAAGACAGCCATTGACCATTGATGATTGACTGTCGACATTCAACTGCCGTAATAGCAATTGAATACATGCCCACCGTTGGTTGGTGCCTAACTAAACATGACGTTTATAACAATTATAATAATAAAATACACAAACTCATTCTCTAAACAACACCCATTTAATTAATCTTTCTCCTTTCCTCAACTATTTCTATAGACGAAGTTTTAACAAGCACATTGCCATACGTAAACGCAGTGTATTTATGAGTGAACAAGACCCAGTCACCATCAATTATCAAAACATCAAAACAAATGCAAAAAGAAATAAAACAGTTTCATCAACATTACTTTATGAATATTCTCTCTACATCCTAATAAAGAATCAAACAATGGTTTTATTGACAATTAAGCAACATATCATGAAATAGATCAAGATCAATTTAGTAGGGGTCATAAGAATATTGAATGATAAATTGATTTTAAAAAGCTTTTGATAAAATTGAAAATTGAAATTCAAACTCCGAATACTACGTGAAACTTTTCAAGTACTGATTGCACATGCTTCAAAATTGTTTGTCAATCATATCTAAGCACTGCATTCAACTCCTACTGTCGGATAATTGATATACTCAAAAGTAAAAAATCTTGAAGATGACACAGTCACAATTCTATCCATGACATTAAAAACAGAATATGTTATTCTAGATTATAATGAACTAAATCATTGAAGCCATACCATTGAGCATTGCACTCTGTTTAGACAGTAAAATAGGGAAAATGTATATTACATGAGAAGAAGGTGCCAAACTCATAAATATGTAATACCATTTATAAGAGAAAAGATTGTATAAATAAGAACAATAGATAATCACCGAATCTAAGGCTAAACATTTGACTCAAACAATCTAAGGGTGATAAAATGAGAGAAGAATTGCAATAGTCTTCAAATAATACAAGAGGGAGTATTTATAGTGTTACAAATGAAGTGGTGCTCGTTGGACGAGGAAGCATGTGGCTTCATCTCCTTAATTGAAGCATCCTATCATAAGCATCAACCTAACTTCACTAGTCTTGTGACGCATTTAATACTCTTAAAGAGGCAGCCATCTAACAATTTATGCCGGCGGGATTTGATATATCTCTCACTACAAAGGTCACATCAAGCATTCAAACAATATTTAATCTACAAGAGATCTTTGAAGGAGGTGGGTCACTCCATTTTAAAAGTGAGCTTCAGATTGAGCTTTAGCACAAGCTACCGCTTCGATGGAAGGACTTCGACATATATTCATTCTAATAATGTGCTTCGGTAATGAGCTTCGATTTATAATCTTTGACTTTGGTCAAACATTGATGACGTTGGTTGTGGACCACAAGGTTTTGTCCTCGAATAAGCTCCACATGGGATGTCATGTAGGCTTCATTAGAGCCTCGATGGCGAAGCGAAACATTAGTCCCCCAAGCCCATGTATGATTATTCATGTTATGCATGGACTTCTTTTTGTATAAGGTGTTTTTATTGGGGCGAACGTTTTACTGGCTAGATTTTTTGATGCAACACAATGTTGACCTAGCCTTCTATATGCACATGTGAACAACAGATACCGGGCGCTCGCATCCGGGCAAGCTAATTCCAAAACGCTTGGACTGGTTGTTAGTCGACGAGGCATTTGGTTTGGGTGTGGGAAAAAATCTACAAAGCGAGACAAGAATATTCAGGCTCCGACGACATATATAAACGGAATTGTATAAATAAGAACAATCGATAATCACTGAATCTAAGGCTAAAAATTCGACTCAAACAATCTAAAGGTGATAGAACGAGAAAAAAAATGAAATATAGCTTCTAAGGTATAGAGTTCATTAATCTTCAAATGATACATGGGGGAGTATTTTTAGTGTTACAAATGAAGTGGTGTCCATTAGATGAGGAAGCACGTGGCTTTATCTCCTTAACTGAAGCATCCTATTGTAGGCATCAATCTAACTTCACTAGTCCCCTGGCGCATGTAATACTTTTAAAGAGGTAGCAACCCTACAACCTATGTCGACAAGATTTGACATATCTGTCATCACAAAGGTCACATCAATCGTTCAAACAAGATTTAATTTACAGGAGATCTTTGACGAAGGTGGGTCAATCCATTACAGAAGTGAGCTTCAGATTGAGCCTCTAAATTACTACTGCTTCGGCACGAGCTACCATTTCAGTGTAAGGGCTTCAGCAAATGTTCATCTAATACTCAACTTCAGTGATGAGCTTCAGTTTCTAATCTTTGACTTTGGTCAAACACCGATGACGTTGGTTGTGGGCCATAGGGTTTTGTCCTTGAATAAGCTCCACCTAGGATGCCACGTAAGGCTTTATCTAGAGCCTCAGTGGCTAGACGTAACAATGCCTACTTAGCATGCCAATGGAAAAATATACAGAAATGAAACAAGAAGTACATAATGCGTATAGCCGTATACTCTGTTGTCGAGGAAAATGCTATAGTTAGAGTTATAAAGTAGGCTGGCCAGCTTGGCTTGCACAAACTAAGAAGATTGGGAATCCGATACACCCACAAGATATGAAAGAGTTAGTGTCATTTTTAAAAATAAGATAGCCAAATCAAAGAATTTTGGTGGCATGTGACTTTACATCCATAAAAGGGGTATGAAAATGTAGACAAATTCACAATCTAAAAGAAAGGATGCTGAAGATGCAAACTTGATAATTCCATAGCGGTTTATTTGGATCAATGTGTAGGAGACAAAATTGTGACACTAAATCAACAAACAAGATTGCATATACATAGGGTGAATTTTCATAAGAAAAATGTTTCTATGGATACAACAATCATAGAAGGCCATAAATTTCATATTTAGTGAAGAATAGGATCAAGATTTTATCACGTTGTCTGTGGTTAAAATATTAGTAGACACTGACCTTCAAGCAAAGTTTCACTCGGATTACTTATCCTTTTTATGCCAAACCAGTAGATAAAGTTTATTTCTTGCTCCAATTACATTATTCCATCGACCTTTATCAAATACACTAAACAGAAAATCTGATATTGTGGATTGAAAAACTGAAGTGGACTTGGAGAATTGGTGAAGATAAAAAACTTTAAGCCGAAGATTGGAACTACACAGATTGTCCAACCTAATTCCGAACTAAGTTGATATATTTGATTGTGTAACAAAAAATAATGATGCAAAATACCACACATTTTCATCAAAACAAAAGCCAATATGTAAACAAAAAGTATTTCATCTTTTAATGCATCAAAGGCCTTTATCAATATACATATTCATCAAGATATATACTTCTATTCACCAAAAACGAATTTCAGAAAGGGTTGATTGTTCTTATTATCATAATTAGAAATTTCTTAGAAATATTCCACTGCCTCATCAAAAACCCATCAAAATCTTTCAATCATATAACTAATTGCACAGAATTTACTAAATAAAAATATAAACCCAGAAAAAAAAAACGCCATTTACCTGATGATGGTGGTGTTTCATCCAAGTTAGCCCTTCTCTTTCTTTTTGCCATAATATTTTTGTATTAGACTCATAAAAGAAACTACACCTTTTTACTATAGAAATGAATGTGTGTGATTTTCCTGTAGTATAAAATGAAATTAAGAAAATTCGACGGCTGGAAAGGCACCAAAATTTCAGGGTTTAGGCTGGTATAAGGGGAAAAGATAGGTGTGAGGTGTAGCGAGGACAGAGCAGGTTAGTGCGGACGTGCAGTGAAGATAATCTAGGGACACTTGGAGATGAAAAATGTCGATCAATTTTTCACTATGCAGTTGATTTTGATTGCGTTGCACGAATAGAAACGGTAATAATTTATGAGGAAATTGGATCGCATGTTAAAATTCATTTAACTCATCTACAACAATGTGAATTTTTACCGAGGGTCCGTTTGATTGCAGATGTGGAAAATGGGTAGAAAGAAAATGTTTTACAAGGAATTGATTTGTCTAGAAATTGTTTTACTTGAAATTGTAATTAATTGTGTTTGATTGGTATAATTTTCCACCTAGAAAATGTTGAAATTTTGGTATCCGTTTGACTTTATTTTTCATGGAAATTGTCCATTACAATGATATTTA
>CAIGRP010053363.1:0-16422 GCA_903798385.1 Fraxinus cuspidata
ATTCATCATATATTTGAATCTTCAATCAATCGTTGTTTGCAATATTTTTATATTTTCTAATAATTAAAAGTAATTAGGAAAAATAATCACAATCATCATAATTATTTACTTGCTTTTATCAAATAGGAGTTAGAATAATTTGATTAAGTCCTGAAGTATAGTTCTCGTGGAAATGATATTCGGACTCAAATGTCCACTACACTGCTTGTTACGATATCGTACACTTACGATATAAAAAATGCAACAACATACATTATTTTTTTAATTCATATTTATGAATTTGTGGAGCCATATTTGGTAAGCCATCTATATGTCAATTCTTTTTCTACCACCGTGACTCATCTTTGACTCGACGATTTATATTTTTCATTTTATGGTTTTTATTTAGTTGTTTTATTATTTATTAAACAACGAATTTAATATTTATTTGTATTATATGAGAGGACATTAGCATATGGCAATTATATTGAACTTTGGCAAGTATGATTTTGTTGAAACGTGAACAGTAGTCACTTTGTATTGGTATTTAACTGAATTTTATAATATAAAATCATTTGAGAATTTTTTTTTCATATTTACCCAATTTTTAGTATTAAACAAATTTTGAAGTTTTAATTATAATTAACATATGTGGTTGCATCATATTGGTATCCAAGCATAATCGCATTCTTGATAAAGATATGTATTGTATGATATTATATTTGTATGATATATCGTATGTTTGCTATATGATTTTTTTCAACATTGATAAATAAATTATTAAATTAACATATTAATGACCTTTTTTTATTTTGCATGCTAGAAACATCACAGATGAATACAACATCGTTGAAAACACTAACATAAACAAGGTTTGATTTATCAATAGATCAACAAAATGAGTCAGGTTGTCGGTTTAATTTGAAAAATATTAACTTTTTCCATTATTTTAATTGTTAATGTATATTTTTGTTATCATATCTTAAATTTTTTTTTTCATATTTGTAGGATTGATGTTACCCAAACAAAGATTGTGATTATATCTTTATAAGACAACTGAATGTATATGAAGAAGTAGATTATAAAAGTATCTATACTTCAAAAATATATTTTTATAAGACAATTGAATGCATTTGAAGAATAGTGAAGTATAAAAGTATCTATACTTCAAAAATGTTACATTGAAATCTACAGTAATAAGAACATTCCTGTTGAAGTTTTAAGAATAATTTTGTGTGATTGAGAGGTATTATATAATGTCAGAATTAACTAATACTTTCTTATAGAAGTCTCATTATTAAACTAACAGGTTATTTTTTTATAATGTTCTCAAGAAAGTAATTTCCAAGTCACGTTGTTTAAGAACACAATCGAAAAGTATTTTTCCCATGCACGAGAAAGGAAAAATATACCGACTACGAAATGGAAAAATTAGAGCATTTTCACATTATATACTTAATTTCATGAAAACTTCTATGCATTATATATTTTACAATTTTAATATTTTTTTTAAAAAAAAATTAATTATCTTAACTACTCTAAAAAACAATATAAGTACTTCAAAAATATTATGCATATTATTCGTTCGATACATAAGACGTGCAGTGCAACACACATGCTTACCACTAGTCAGTAAAAAGAAGGATTAAACTGAAACATTTGATTACAAATTTTACCCTTACATAATTAGCAATATGTCCAATATACCATCGTTTATCCTTATATCTTCAATTTTTCATTTTACCCTAACATTTGTATGTTTATGGCCAATAATACCCTTAAATTTAATTTAGTTCCACTAAATACAATTATTATTATTAAAATTAAAATTATTTATTTTTTTAAAATTAAGTCAACAAATTTCCACTAAACACCATTATTACTAATTATTAGTATATAATTAATAAAAACTTATATAAAAATTATAACAATACTACGTATATAATTAACATGGAATGGAATAGACTACTAAGTCAACTAATATTAATATATAGAATTTATAAAAATAATAAAATTACATATACAATTAAAATTTTTGAACCCAATATTACATATAAAAGAATTTGCATTCCTAAAAGATTCCATTGAAAATAAAACATAATAGTTAAAAAATCCTGTAATTCACTTGATAAGTTTATTAGATGAAAAATCATTTTCAAATAACACTCAACTCTTTAATCACCATTAATTTACATTAATTTGATAAATTATGAGACAAAAAGTCATTTTTCAATAATCTAGAAATTCCTATTCTCATAACTTTAAGAGACAAAATACTCTTAAAGTTTGAACATTTATTACTTTTCATGTTCAAGTCTAATCTTGATAGTGGTCCTATATTTTCAAATTGCTATCATAATTTTTCAATCAGTTTTCAAGATAGAGCTATATTTAATGCTCTAAATCTTCAAATTCAAACCAAGATTTTTTATGTTAATGATCGTTCAAAAGCATTTGCTTTAATATATTGTATATATTACAAGGGTTTGAATATCCAACTTAATATTCACGCTCTTCGATCTTCTCTAAAAGATGAAAGTCTTTTTTTTTTTTGTTGAAACTAATCATTTGCATTCAAATATTATGATTTTTAAGCGAATTCCTTGGAATATTCAATCTAGAGGTTTAGAATGGGATTTCGAGAATGCTCAAAACCCAATTCCAACCCTTGTTCGTTCATTTTCAGATGGACATGTCAAAGTTATTTCTGATAAACCATCATCCTCAAATACTTTTCAAAGATCATATTCTTCTAATAAAAATAATTTTCAATCTTCAATATTTTCTACATATTCTTTAAAAGAAGTTGATTTCAATCATAATATTCCAAAAACTCATTATCAGTATGATAAAGAAATTGAACCATAACAACCTGGTTCTCCAACTTTTTCCGGATATGGCACCTCCTTCAGGGAGGTTAAATCAACACTATTTCCTCTAATATTGATTGGAAAAAATGAATTTCCGACTTACAAAACTTCCGAGTCAAAAGCTTTCTAAAAATATTTCAAAAAAGTTTTTCAAAAGAAGAATTTGATTCTTTTCCAGAAGATTTAAATTTTTATGAGTGAGCATATTTTAAGGTTTATAATAAAAAAAACTCACTAAATAAAAAAATATTCAAAATACAAATTCTTCAAAAAAGATTTGAAAAATACCTAAGGGTGATACTTTTTAATCTATTTATCCTCCTATGCAAAAAATACTTGTTTCCCCAGGAAACACTGAAATTCTTGCTTCTTCTCTTAAAATAAAATCTAGTGAAAGATCAGATGATTTTGGAATTGTTACTAAAGATATCAAAAATATTCAAATTCAGAACAATTATACTAATTTTGTACTAGAATCTGTTTGTTCACAACTTAATAGAATTGAAATAAATTCTGACTGTGAGACTTTTTCAAAATTTATTGACAAAGGAAAAGAAAAACATCATGTGAATTCTTTATTCAAGTCTCATCCTTCAAATATGATTCATCAATTGAGAAATTTAGATAGTAAGTCTAAAGTTCTTAAAGAACTAGCTACTCAATTATCTAAATTATCTTCCGATTCAAAAAAATATTAATAATATTGATGAAATTGAATCTCAATTTATTGATGATTAACTAATTCATATTAATAAATTACAAGGTTCAAGAAATCAGTATTCAAAGGTTCCTCCATATTATCCAAAAAATTCTTCTCATGATTTGCCTTTTGAAGAAAAAAGCAAAATTCCAACATATGTTTGATGGTAAATCCGTTGCTGAATGGAATATTGATGGATTAACTGAATATCAAATTCTTCTCAAAAATATTTTTCTGAACAAAAGAATTTTCAAAATTATCCTCAGAAAAACTTTTTAAAAAGAAAGTTTTCAAAGAAAAGATTTTTAGAATCTTCCAGTGTTACTTAACACTTGCTGAAAATGCAAACAAAAAGGACATTATTCCAACAAATGTCCTACGAATGGAAAGATTAATAATCTTCAAATTGATGAAGATATTAAATTTGAACTTCTCAATTTAATCAATTCGAATATAATTCTTCTATTTCTGATTTAGAAATGGTTTATCAACATCAAGAAGTTTCTAATGTTAAGACTAATTCTAATGAGTCATCTTCTTCCAATCAAAGTAAAGAAATTTGTAATTGTAAAACTATAAATGTTCTTACTAAAGACGAAGAACTTATTCAAGAAATAGTTGAGAAAATTGAAGATCTTCAACTTAAGAAAAAGTTCAATTATCTTCTACTTTCAAATCTTCACTAGAACCTTATAGTATGCAAAATTTTATGAATAGGTTTAACACTCTTCAAAATCTTCTAGTTTTGATTTAAAATCAGAAATCAATATTATGAGATCTCAAATTTCTAGTCTTCAAAAACAAATGAAAGATGTTCGTATGGAAGTAGTTCTCTTGAAGTTAAGCAAGAGAATGAAACTATAGTTGAAGAAGTTGATTCTTGTGAAGACGATAAAATTACTTCTCAACATCAAAAAATTTCATTATTCCTCAAACTAAAAAGGAAAAGGTTAATGTTATTAGTCGAATTCAATTTCAGAAATGATATTATCAGATAGATATTATTATTAATAAAGATTTTAAACTTCATACTAGAGTCTTAATTGATTCTGGTGATGATCAAAATTATATTAGGGAACGACTTATCCCTATAAAATGCTATGAAAAAAAATCACAAAACATCTCTATGGTGCTAGTGGAAAAAAAAAACTGAACATTCAATAAAACTTTCAAAATCTCATGTTAGTAATTCAAATATTTGTTTTTAAAAAATATTTTATCTTGTTAAAGATTTAGACTAAGAAATAATTCTTGATACTCCTTTTATTGTTCAAATTTATTATTTTCAAGCAAATTCAAAATGTTTAACTACAAATATTTTTTGTCAAGAAATTACTTTCAAATTTACAAGTTCTCCTTCTTACAAAGATATAAATACTTTGCAAGAAGCGTATATTTAAAAAATTATTAATAATATTAATTTCAAAAAACAACATCTTCAATTTTTAAAAGAAGATATAATATTTCAAAGAATTGAGAAACAATTAAAAGATTCCTCTATTATTGAAAACATCTCTCTTTTTCAAAAACAAATCAAGGATAAGATATGCCATACTATTCCGAATGTCTTTTGGAATAGGAAAAAGTATGCGGTATCCCTACCGTATAATCATGATTTTCATGAATCAAATATTCCTACCAAATCTTGTCATATTCAAATGAACAAAGAATTACTTCATCATTGTATCAAGGAAATCAATGATTTACTGGATAAAAAACTTATCCGACTAAGTAAATCTTGTTGGAGTTGTTCTGCATTTTATGTGAACGATTCTGTTGAAATTGAACGAGGAGTTCGTCGTTTGGTTAATAATTACAAACCACTCAATACGGTTCTTCAATGGATTAGATATTTGTTACCTCAAAAGAAAGACCTATTAAATAGGTTAATCAAAGCGATTATTTTTTCTATATTTGATATGAAATAAGGCTTCTAGCAAATTCAAATTAAAGAAGAAGATTGCTACAAGACTGCATTCAATATTCCTTTTGGCCAATATGAATGAAATGTTGTGTCATTTGGTCTTAAAAATGCTTCTTCAAAATTCAAAAAAAATTATGAATAATATTTTCAATCCTTATTCAAATTTTATCATTGTTTATATTGAGGATGTTTTAATCTTTTCTGAGAGTTTAGAACAACATTTCAAACATTTGAAAACATGTATTCATGTCATTAAAAACAATGGTTTAGCAGTTTATGCTAAAAAGATTGTTTTATGCCAAACAAATATTAGATTCCTAGGTCATGACATTCATTTAGGAACTATTACACCAATTCAAAGAAGTCTTGATTTTACTAACAAATTTTCGGACAAAATCTTAGATAAAAATAGTCTTCAAATATTTCTTGATTGTGTCAATTATGTAGGAGATTTTATCAAAACAATAAGAATCATATGTGTACCTCTTTTCAAAAGATTACAAAAGAATATGAACCCATGGAGTTATGAGCATACTATTGCTTTAAAAAATGTAAAAAATGCTATCAAGAGTATACTTGTTTGTCAATATTATACATTACCTTGTCAAAATTGATAAGTCAGATATACGATATGGTGAAGTGTTGAGCAGATTCCAGAACTGTTAAATCAAGAACAACTTGTTTGTATTTATTCTGGTGTTTGGACATGACCTTAAAGAAATATTTTACTATCAAAAAATAAATTTTATCTACTATTTTATGTATTTCAAAATCTCAAAATGATTTAATCAATAAAAAATTTGTTTTGAAAACAGATTGTAAAGTATCTAAAGATGTTTTACAAAAAGATGTAAAAAAATCTCGTTTCCAAACAAATCTTTGCCAGATAACAAGCAATACTTTCATATTTTGAATTCAAAATTCTATATATACAAGAAAAATCTAATTTTCTTGCAGATTTCCTTTACAAGAGAATTCTTACAGAAAAGAGAATAAACACTATGAGAATTTGAGTGTGTTGCCTCTTTTGAATTGTCATTTCAAAAGAAGTAAAGTAGAAAAAAGAATTCAATTACTTTATTTTCAATTGATGATTATATTCAAGGATCATCATCAAGAATAGAAGAACAATGTTCTTCATCATGATGTTGCTTGATTAAACATGCCAATCCAATTCCAAAGATGCTATTATTTAATTAAATAGGCCTAACTAATTGAATCGTCAATGCCACGTCAGCACATTTGGGATCTCCTCTGTCATGTGCATGCTACATTATTTATGGATATAACAAATAGGTTAGAAATTTGAGCTCTAACCGATTCATTGGTGAATGATCACCAGTCCTAGTCATTGCGTCTTCCTTTCTTTGGAGGCAAGCCTTCTCTCGAAGTTACATGACCATTTTGTCGATTTCATTAGCAATAGTTTATCTCATGTCCCTAGATATTTCTACCTATCCATTTGTGTCGGTTTCAAGTACAAGTATCCTTTAGTTTGAAGGTCATTCAAGCTTTTTCTAGGAGTATGGCTTGAGTTACTTTAGTCAAAATTCCTTAAAACTTCTGCCTTCTTTAAAATATTTTGAGGTTGCTCCTATATTCTGGATATACCAAGAAAGATGTACACTCTACTAAGGCTACTATGAAATATTTACTAATGAGTTGTTATTTGTTTATATCCATTAGTTTGCAAGGATCTCAATACAGATTTTGTTGGGGAACAAGTACCTCTTCAATTCCTTTTTGGTGTACATCTCACCCAAAGGCCAAAATACCAGAAAACATAAGCTGTCAGCTCATTTATCTATCTATGCTCCTCGATCATTTTTTATTTGAAAGAATACCCAATCAAATTAGGAAGTACAACCATATCATTTTATGAAGAAAGAATGAATGCCCATAAACTATGTATTAAGTATGTTAATTTCAACTAAAATATCATGGATTAATTTAATTGTACACCTATTGTTTATACATTTGTTGACATTTGATGACGTGGCCAACAATTTGGTGATTGATTTGAATAACATTAGGTGTACAGTAGCGAGGTTCAAATCTCATTTAGTACTAGAGCAGCATTCTATAGATTGCAGTCCATGAAATAGATATATAAAAGAACTTTTAATCCACATATCAATGATGCTTGATGAATAGACGATCAAGTTCAAATTTAATCTCCAATGAGATCTATATGTAACTTAAATTTATTTAACAAGAGAGAGAAAAATAAAAAATAAGAGAGAAAGAGAGTTTAAATTTTGCTCATTCACCCCATTTCACAGTAAATGTGGAAAAACCTCTTCATGATATCATTTTTTTTTATCTTACGACAACAAAAAGACAAATTTTCACTTAAGTTGCTTCGGAGAGGAATTTTTGTAGATATCATTTAATTTTTTTTAAATCTGAAAATTCTTTTTATGCAATCCATAGTAGCATTCTAGAGCTCTTAGTGACTGCTTAGATGTCAAATAGTTTGTGCAAGGATCGGAGTTAGTCGACGACAGTGGTTGGGCCAGATACACAAGAAGAAGAGCATGTTTAGAGAATGTTTGCTGGAAATTAAAATTAGATTTTTAGTAGATTGTTATAGAAATTTTTGAAATGTGTGATTGAAAAGTTGTGGGACCCATGAAATATATGGATAATATTGATTATTTGATTTTGACTTGGATTAAAGTTAGATTTTAATTCATACTAAACAGGGGCTTAAAAAGTGTATATAAATAATTTAAATGATAGACATTTCATGTTTTGCTCCTATTTTTTAAAACTTATTTCTAATCACATTTGTTATGAAACCCATAATGTTTATCAACTTTTCAACCACAAATTTCACCAAACTTTTATAAAAAACTATTAAATTATACACTTTCATCCCATAAAGATATGCTTGTTCTATTTTCATGCATATTAAGAAAATGTAATTAATATAGTTGAAAATGTAATTTTTTCTTATATTTCTCCTAATATATCCTTATATTAAGCCCATGTTTGACTCAGATTAAAATCTGATTTTAATTCAAGTCAAAGTCAAACAATCAATATTAATCATATTTTTTATGGGTCTCACAACTTTTCAATCACACATTTCAAAAATTTCTATCAAAATCTACTAAAAATATAATTTTAATCTCCACCAAACACCCTCTAAATAATTGTTTAAATATGATTAATTTATATTTGTTGATAAGAAGGTACATTAAATAGGAATATATTAAAAAATTATAAAATATATATACTTTCAACAAAGAAAATTGTTTGTAATTTGTGACAAACGAAAAAGGAAACCAAGTATATCTTTATGGGATGATGATGGTAATTTTTATCCAAACTAGAAACGAATAGTGGATAGTACATGTTTCATGAAATGTGTAAATAAGAAATAATTTCACTATTTGTAAACATGAGCCAACACAGACCTATGGTGTGTTTGATTAATTTAGAAAATATTGTTTAGAAAAGAAAACGTTTTCTTTCTTTTAAGGAAAACAAAAACTTACCTCCAAAATGTTTTCCTCAAAAATAAGGAAAATTAGACATATTTTCAAAGGTTAAGAAATTTTTCATGGGAAAATAAGGTAATCAAATGCTCCAAAAGTTGGAATTTTGATGGGAAAATGTCATTTTTCATATAAAATTTTCTAATCAAACACTTCACTTCTTTTGTCGCGTGACAAGCACATTACAACTAACGAAATTTTTAGACTGGCGTCATCACCACAGGTGTTAAAATAAGGACCTGTTTGATGCACATTATGAAACCAAGAATGCATTTTTTTATGATGTGATGGGGAATATTGGTTGAAAAAGAAGGAAAATTTTTTGATGATCAAGTAAAATATTATTTTATTGAAGAATGTATAGTTGAAAATGAGTAGAAGAATGAGAATGAAAAAATAATGTGGACTAAACATGGGCTAAACCTTAGAGACATAACCTGAAGAAATAAAAGTTGAGAGAAAAAAATGTAAAAAAAGTAAATGAGTTTGGGAGAAGGCTGCAATTTTCTTAATATGTTAGTCCAATTTACGCTTCCCAGTGCCTAGCTTCTCATCTAATTTAATTTCGCCCAATTCGTAACCCTAATTCCGACAGAGAGAGACGCATTGGCTACTTGCACACAATGCTTGGCGGCTTGTACGGAGATCTACCGCCACCATCCTCCACTACGGATGACAGCTCCACCACTACATCGACCACCAATGTATGGTCGAGCAGCGCCAAGATGGCTCCACCCACCCTACGGAAACCCTTTCCCCCACCCCAGACCATTCTCAGGACCCAACAACCGAAGACCAAGCCGAATTCTACCATTTCCAAGGGGCCAACAACTCATTCCACTTCCACCATCTCCGACGAGTACACCAACCCCAATCCTGCCACGACTTCGTTTCAGCCAGCTCTAGTCGGCGTCACGAGCTCCGTAATCGAAGAATACGACCCGGCCCGGCCCAATGATTATGAAGATTATTGCCGGGAGCGCAAGCGGAAGCAAGCGGAGGCAGAGATGAAGAGAGAATTGGAGGAAAGAGAGAGGAGAGAGAAGGAAAGGGAAAGGGAAGAGAGAGAAAGGAGGGATCGAGAGCGTGACAGGGATCGGGAATTGAATATATCTGGAGAGGAGGCATGGCGGAGGAGGGCGGCACTGAGCGATGGCGGTGGTGGCGGCGGCAATGAAGTGCCTAGATCGCCGTCACCACCACCAACAAATGTGACCGCGGAAGGGTTTAGCATTGTTAAGTCAGAGAGTGGGGGTTTAGGTGTTGGGGCGGAGGGGAAGATGACGGCAGCTCAGAGGATGATGGCAAAGATGGGTTGGAAGGAAGGTCAGGGGTTGGGGAAACAGGAGCAGGGGATCACCACTCCTTTGATGGCCAAGAAGACTGATAAGAGAGGCGGGGTTATTGTGAACGCCAGTGATTCCAACAAGAAGGTTAAGAGTGTCAATTTCAATGGGACTCCCACCCGCGTTGTGCTGCTCAGAAACATGGTATGTACTATGTATTAATAGATATTGATTACTGGGTGCTTAATTTGTTAGATATTGTGCTACCGGACTTAAAGATCTGGACTTTGTGTTGAAGTACTATAGTGGTTTTTGGGAATTCTATGCTTTTCAAATCTTAACTGCAATATTGAGGTGTATTGGTTTGTTTGGCAAATGTACAAATTATTGTTGCTTTTGACTTTGAACTATGATTTATTAGACATTATGTACAATGGCTATCACAAAATGAAATCTAAGGAGGAAGGCAGAATGAGCTATTGAAGAGTGGAAATAAGCAAAGCAGAGGATGAGAGAAAGTGAATGCTTTTCTCATTGAAAGAATGTGTGTACATTTATAGTATATATAACAAAATGAAATTTGTAACAAACTATACAAGATCTACAGCATATTCCTTATGCAACTTGTTGCATCTTTCATCTTCTAGAATATCTCAGCTTTGTTGGCAGGTTTGCTGCTGAATATTTTGTTGATGCTGAGGATGTTGACATGGTTTATCTATCTCGCAATTCCATTTCCCTTTATTCTTCAACATCCCCTGCAAGATGGAGTGTAGATATCTTTTGCTCCCATCTTGGCCAAATGAGAATAAAAGCTAGGTGCGCTCAATGCCTTAGTTAGAATGTCAGCAACTTGTGCATTCGTCTTCACATGTTCTGTTACTACACTTCCCTCTTGAACCTTATCTCAAATTGAATGACAATCAAACTCTATATATTTAGTTCTTTCATGAAAAACAGAATTTGCAGCAATATGAATTGCGATTTATTATCACAGTATAGGAGAGCTTCTTGTAGATGGCATACTGCCTTTGAGTAGGAACTGTAACCATGTCAATTCACAACAGTACTTGCCATGGCCCTATGCTCTGCCTCTGCGAAGGACATAGAAATTGTATCTTGCTTCTTTGATTTACGGGAAATTAAAGAATCCTAGGAAAATATTGTAGCCTGTGAGAGACCTTAGTGTGCTTGGACATGAACTCCAATCAAAATCGTTGTAGGCTTGAAGCTGCAGCATTGATGAAGTTGAATACAACAGCCCTTGACATGGGCTTCTCTTGATTTAACAAAGTACTTTATGTGCTACAATAAGGTGTGGAATTCTGGGCTTATCCATGTATTGACTTGAGAGTTGGACAGCGTAGGATATGTCAAGCCTAGTCACAGTGATATAGGGAAGCCTCCCAGTAAATCTTCTGTATATAGATGAATCATCAAGCAATTCACCTTGATCCTTAGATAGTTTGACAGTTCTGGAACAGTGCTGATCACCAACTTGTTAGATAATACCAATTACTATACCTGGGCAAGGTCCATGAAAAGGGCCCTCAAAATTAAAACAAACTTGGGATTGTCGGTGGGAGCTTAGTAGAACTAGCGGATGCCAACAGTTTTCTGATGGAGCACTAGCTTCACTGCAATGATCTTATGATCGCATGGTTACAGAACACCATGTCCGTTGAAGTAAAGTCTCGCACTCTTTATGCAGATATTGCTAAAGAACTATGGCTGGAACTTCAACATTGACTAGCTCAGCAGAATGTCCCACAAGTGTTGAAGAATGAAAGGAAATGGAATTGTCAGATGGATAAATCATGTCAGCAGCCTCATCAGCAAACTTGTTAACGAAGTAGAGATATTCTAGAAGATGAAAGATGCAGCAAGTTGCCTAAGAAATATACTGTAGATGCCGGCTGAAGAATTGTGTAGAATATATAGAGGGTATTTGGTGAGGATTAAAATTAGATTTTTAGTAGATTTTGATAGAAGTTTTTGAAATGTGTGGTTAAAAGGTTGTGGGACCCATGAAAGATATGGTTGATATTGATTGTTTGACTTTGACTTGGATTAAAATCAGATTTTAATCCGAACCAAACATGGGCATAGATTCTATCTTTCCAATTATGTTTGGCAACTTGTATAGTCAGTTATAGATTTCATTTTGTTATATATATTGTAAATGTGGAAACATTCTTTCAGTGAGAAAAGCGCTCACTTTCTCTCATCTGGTGCTCTAGGTATTTCCACTTTTCAGTAGCTCATACTGCCTTCCCCCTTAGATTTCATTTTGTGATATGGTGTCAGAGCTTGGGATCATTAGTTTCCTGTGTGGCAGTAAAAATATTGACAAACACCTAAGACTTAGAATGTGACTTTTTGTTGGGCTGCCAAAGTGGTAAAAATGATTTGTCCTAGAGGAAATTTGTATAATGATTCAAATATGTAACAAACAATTTTAGGTCTTTGAATGAGAACTTTTGTTGGGCAATGAGGTTAAAAACAAGTATCCGTTGACAATTTAATTTTCAATTAAAGGATTTTTTATGGTATATTTAATACATATTGTCAATTCTTTCCTCAAGGATAGAGGATCATGGCAATATTCAATTCTATTTTAAGCTAAGAATGATGTCTACGAATGTGGCGCTAGATTATTGTATATTTAGCCTCCATGTTGCAAAATTTATTAATTGTTTATAAATTATCAAACTTTAATTTTAACTACAAATTTCAATGGATCCATAAGTAGTATTCACTTATCTGGCACTCATTTCTATCTATTTATAAATTACATCGTTTATATATTCTTCACAAACGGAGGCTTATATGTCACTCCTCACCTAGTATACTTAGTTATCTGATTTTTTAATCTCTTCCTATTCAAGTAAATTTGCTTGGTCGCCATATCAATGGACTTCAAGTAAATCATGTGCCTCATTTTATAAGCCCCTGTTTGATACATATTCGTAAAAAAATTCATTTTTTCAAAACTCATTTTCAACCGCACATTCTTCAATAAAATAATATTACACGCAAATCCAAAACTTTTCATTATTTTTTAATCACAATTTCCATCATATCACATCATAAAATGCATTTTCTTTTCCATAATGTGCATTAAACACCCTGCTAAGTTGTGCTTTCAGTTATGGGATGACCTAGATACTTGGGTCTACATCTTGGTCTTTTCGGTCTAGATTAGAACCGTCCTTTTGTTTAGTATTTATGTTCTAACATTTTCTGCTTTTGCAAGTATTTCTCTCTTCCCATTATTCCCCATAGGTGACTGGCGTGGTTTTTCCATGTTGTCCTTCCTCTCTTGATTCACATTGCAACCTCTCATTCATATTTCTTTCTTCACAAAAATGCTGAGATCAACAAGATGTTGGTATATTTGAGGAAAATATTTAACAATTATCACGGGCGTCTGCTAATCACAACCCACATTATCTTACAAATGGGTAACTATGAGAGTGAATGGTTGTGATTTGAGACATCGAAATGTCACTAATCAGTAGTCACCGCCCTTTGGTCATGTCCAGAGTGAACAAATATGCTAGTTCCGTGGAAGTTGAGAGGAGCTTTACATCCACTTCCTCAAACTTACATGAGAAAATTAAAAATTGGATAAGAACAGTGAGGAAACCTTTCTAAACACCCCAGATTTCTCCATTACGAGTGCTCCTTGCTAGTGATCGGTGGAGAAGGAAAGGACTGTGAGAGAAGATTGCATTTCTTTAACCAAGCCAAGACTCAAGGTGTTCATGAGCTAGCTCTTGATGTGCTAGGAATCATGAATGATCAGTAAACTGCTGTAGTTTGTTGCCAGAAAGTCGAGTTTCCTCCGTCCTAACAAGGGTCGCAATGTTAAAATAAAATTGGGGTTTTGGGCATTGCAAATGTGTATCTGATCTCAGAGGCTGGCCCCAAATATAGAGACATCTTTGTTTGCATCTATCAACACATTTCATTTTTTTCTTTTATATTGAACTGCTGCTCCTATCTCATTGCATGCTATTAGATATGAGGGGAATCTGAAGGTTCCCCCATCTTCACCCAATCTGAAGGTGCATTTTGTGGATGTGGATGTCCATATCTTTTTTGGTGTCACTGTATTTTGATCAGTACATGGTGATGCTTATTTATTTATATGTGCTACCAAACTACTTAGTACTGAAATCTTGCTTCGATTGATGATAATGTTTTGTGGTTGTCTTCTGTATATGGTTGCATGTCACCTGGATTGTATATTTTTCCTATACTGCAAATAAAAGGAAATGAATAGTGCGATTTCTTTTTGAAGGTTGGCCCGGGTGAAGTGGATGATGACTTAGAAGGTGAGGTAGCAGAGGAATGCTCTAAATTTGGGGCGGTGACTCGTGTCCTAATATTTGAGATTACAGAACCTGGTTTCCCACACGAGGAAGCTGTAAGAATCTTCATTCAGTTTGAGAGAGCAGAACATGCAACCAAGGCCCTAATTGAACTTGAAGGCCGCTTCTTCGGGGGTCGGGTTGTTCGTGCTTGTTTCTATGATGAGGAGAGGTTCGGCAATAATGAGTTGGCTCCTCTGCCAGGAGAAATCCCTGGCTTCTTTTGAACATTTATTTAAAGTTGAAGATGCACGTCAGTTTGCTTCTTGTTTATGTTAGGGCATATATATTTATAGGCACTGACATCTGGTAAAAGTCACCCTTCTGAACAGTTGCATTGGTGGAAAGAAAATGCAATTTTTTGTTTGAAGATTGTAACCCAATTGTCCCCCTTGCTGCAATTTTTCTAAGCTTAAAATTACTTTTAAGTAAATATGCAAGTTTTAAATACTTCGAACAATCTAAAAATAAAATTTCATTGAAAAGTAAGTTTAATTTACTTTTAAGCTTTGCCGATGGTTCCAATATAAATATTAGTTTTCCCTTGATAAAATAATAAAAATACAATTCAACGCGAGAGGAATATAATAAAAGAATGGTGTGAAATAAAAGTCTCGTGCACTTGTGAATGTATTAATTTGGCTCCCCTAGGGCTTGCTTCCTTCGAGAGATGTAACCAAGTATACCTCATACTCGATCTCATAGATATTTAGAAGTGTACTAGTTTATGTTTGTCTTTTGGTGGCTGAAGACTTTAAAAATCCATTTCTTTAATTCGAGCAATTACATCGGTTCTTCCTTTAACAACAACTGAAATAACAAGGGATTTTCCTTTCAAGTGAGCTTGAGGGGTTCAATTGAGGTGAAAGATTGATAAAGTTCACTTTAAGAGTACATTTCGTAGAACTAATAATTTACTACCTAATTTCATAAAACGTACAGTTTATAAGCACTACAAAACAAGCATTCAAGAATTAATGATATCAATTATCTATTTCGAGATTTATAGCTAGCACTAGCGGTAGAACATCTATGTACAGTTGGAATCAAAAAGGAAGAAAAGAAGTTAACATCACTGTTATTCTTCTTTGCATCCCCTTGCCCTTAAAAAAATTGACTTTTCTGACCAATATAATTGATTAGTGTGGAAGTTGACCACAAGAATTGTTTTATCTTTATTTAGCTCCCGTTTGGCCTCTATTAAATCTATAATACATTTTTGTCTCCCTTCTTTTTAACTACACATTTTTTAATAAAATAATATTATATATAAACAAAAAACTTTTCCTTCAAGATTTGTTTTATCTTTATTTAGCTCTCGTTTGACTCCTATTAAATTATAATACATTTTTGTCTCTCTTCTTTTTAACTACACATTTTTCAATAAAATAATATTATATAATCTATGTTTTATGTTAAGATATGCCAGTGCAATTTCTATCTTAAAATTGTGAAATAATTTCTTGGAATTGTACATTGCACACTTTGCCACTATATTTGATTTGTGTTAGGATCTAAATTTGCTTATTTAATTTTCATATCTCTACATTAGAATTTTTCTTTATAAAAATCTTTCAGAATTGGAACTAGATTCAAAATATGAATTTGGGCTCATGGGAAGTTGTAGATCTGCACCCGAAGAGGAGGCGCGGGCCACACGTCTGCTGAATTTACATGCGCAGAGGGAACCGACAATCGCAGACCAGCATGTCGTGGAGTGAAGATGGGAAGAAGGGCGAAGATAACTTTAGTTTGGCCAATTTTTATGGGGTATTCATTTAATT
>CAIGRP010053365.1:0-12321 GCA_903798385.1 Fraxinus cuspidata
AATCGCGAAAAGAAACTAAAGATTTGTTTGTGAAAAATGCCCATGCACGCGTATCAGTTTAACTGTTGCTCATGTGCCATAGAACTATATAACTCTCGGGTTGGGGAAAATAGTGCTGTGCGCCTGCACAATGAATTGCCCCACGTGCGATATTTTTGTCATAACTTTCTCTACAGATATCAGATTGAGCTGATCCAAAGCGTTGGAAATTAATTCAAAGAGATACAATTTTTATATAAATAAAATTATTCCAATTCGAAAGTTTGCAATCGGAAAAATTGGTCTCAAGTTGAGGCTAAAAATCTGTAGCATAACTTCTTTAGCTGAAAATTGATTTGTGAAAATAATTTCTCTATATTTCACTCATTTGACCTTCAATTGCATCCAATAGATCTTATATGATCTTCAATCATCGTTTTGTGGTCCAAATAATCTATTGGATGTTCACACTTTGGTCTCCAAATCGCGAAAAGAAACTAAAGATTCGTTTGTGAAAAATGCCCGTGCACGCGTATCAGTTTAACTGTTGCTCATGTGCCATAGAACTATATAACTCTCGGGTTGGGGAAAATAGTGCTGTGCGCGTGCACAATGAATTGCCCCACGTGCGATATTTTTGTCATAACTTTCTCTACAGATATCCGATTGAGCTGATCCAAAGCGTTGGAAATTAATTCAAAGAGATACAATTTTTATATAAATAAAATTATTCCAATTCGAAAGTTTGCAATCGGAAAAAATTGGTCTCAAGTTGAGGCTAAAAATCTGTAGCATAACTTCTTTAGCTGAAAATTGATTTGTGAAAATAATTTCTCTATATTTCACTCATTTGACCTTCAATTGCATCCAATAGATCTTATATGATCTTCAATCATCGTTTTGTGGTCCAAATAATCTATTGGATGTTCACACTTTGGTCTCCAAATCAACTATTGGATATTTACACTTAGGTCTCCAAACTTTGAATTTCCTTCATTTTCGCATGTTTTTCGTTCCTTTCTTTCAAATCCACCAATTTGCATTGAGTTCAACCTAACAAACATAGTTAACAAAAAATTAAGATATAACTCATCCAAATTACTAAAAAATACTCTAATTTAATGGCCTAAATAAGTGTACAAAATTCACTTATCGTGAATCTTTAAGTTCTCACAAAAACTCGTGCATTCTTGTATGTTTGCATCCGTCATAGAAATATAGTCAGGTCACATATTGGAATATGTTTAACTTTACTCGAGAGAGACAGCTAAATAATTTAGGAGCATTGATTCTTCAATATTTCGATCGTGTGTCAAGGTGTAGAGCTATGGCCAGAGAAGATTATTACATAAGGATTCGTGATCCTGGTACATTCATCATATATTAGAAAAACTTCAACTTGCATTTAAAGCATTCATAACCGCATCTGCATCATTAATTTAGTTATAAATTCATCAAAAACAAACATTTTTATTCTTATTGTTTCGGTTAAGGTCATGGTAATTAGAATTAGAATTAATCAATCCTTGTGGGATGATACTCGAACTCAAAAGTTCCACTTGATTACTTGTTAAGGAACTGTGCACTTGAGGTTTGTTTTATTCAAATATATTTACGTGAACACAAATCAAAAGGAAAAACAATCAGAAACTTTAGGTGAATCCAGAATTGCAGAAGATTGCTACAAAGATGGAGAACTTTTAGTTATTTCTTAAGGAAACTTCAAACTTGAGAGAATTGGATTCTTGATATAGCTTGCACTTTTCATATGTGTCCTAAACGAGATCCATTTTCAATGTATGAAACCGTTTTCAAGTATGTTATGGTAATGGAAAATAATTCACGTTGTAGAATAGTTTGTATTGGAAGGATCGGAATTTAGATATTTGATGGAACTATCAAGACACTTGATAATGGGAGACATGATCCTAATTTGAAGAGAAATCTTATTTCCTTGAGTATTTTGATTCAAAAGGGTACAAGTACACGTGTACAGGCGGAGTCCTGAAGGTTAATAATTGTGTCTGTATTATGTTGAAGGGACATAAAAGGTCTCAATTATATGTCTTGCTTGGTTCTACAGAATCTTTGAAATTAATAAGGAGAAATTAAGGACTCGGGTAGATTTTGAGTTTGGTATATACCATTGGTGTTTGGTTTAGGGTCCATATTAAAGAATACATCTCGGACGAGTTTAGAAGTTAAGGGTAATTCCGTATTGTCGCCACCACCAGTGGTGCCTCAATATTCGATTGTTACAAACAGACCTAGGAAAGATATTAGGCCTCCACGGAGATACGATGAAGCTGATTTTGCTGCTTATGCTTTAAATGTAATTGAAGGTATTAAGTCAACCTAAGAAACTTCTATAGAAGAATTTTTTTTATGTTCATTTTGTTACATGGCTTTTCTGCCCTGTTTGGTAACTATTAGGTTATTTGTTATCTTGTTGGTCGTGGGGATAATTCTAGCAACTTTGGTGTCGGAATTCAATCAATATTCAATTATTGAGTTTGCCTTAGTTGGTCTTTGTAGAAGAGGTGGAGAATTTTTCTGTTGGATGACTTTTTTGTTAAAGGGTTAATTTTTATCCCTTGTAATGGAATTTGTCTCCAGGTGGAAAATTTTTGAAATTTTGCTCATTGTAGTGAAATTCGTGTCGAGATAGAGTTTGTTAGAATTAAAGTGTGGCTCGAGTATTATTTCGAAGTCTATTTAGGAATTCTTTTTGAAATCGATTTGATAATTCTAGTCGAATTATATTTGTGAATTTTAGTTGGACTTCAATTAGGGAGTTCTCTTGGGAGTTTGAAATTTGTTTTGAATTTGAAGAGTACATCACGTAGTCCAACTTGCAATATAAATATTAAGAAATCGTGTAAGGAAAAGGAAACAGTGAACATTCACTATGCACTCAGCTCTCGTTCGAGCGTCTAGAATAGGAGTATTGGCTTTCACTTTCCGCGAGTCGGCCACTCGAGCAGTAGCTTTATCCAAATTTTGACCAATTTTTTATTTTTGGCAAATCTTTGAATCATATTTTATCCCAAACACTCTATTATTACATAGACTTAGCTATAATTAAACTTCACCGCATCTTAGACTCTTCTTGCACATATATATGAGGAGTAAACATCTACAAAAATTAATCCTTAAATTCTACAAACTAATTTGTAATCCTCCATTATTTATATTAATAAATTTTCTTATTCTGCCCGTGGTATATTTTTATCACGTAAATCTTGTGTTCTTGTAATTATTATTTTCGTATTGCCATATTTTGTTGACCTATGGTTGACTTCATGTTTTGATTGTAACAAACAAGTTGATTTTATTTCAAACAATTGAAATCAAGTCTTCATAGATATTGTTGCAAAATTGATCGATTGGGAATGAAAAGATCACTATCAAAAGACTCGCATCAGACGAGATCAATAAGAATCGAGATGGAAGCCAAGCATTTACAACAAATCACTCAAGACAAAGAACTTAAATGGATAAACAATGAAGATTTTAGATTATGATGTTTTGCATTCATGTGTAATGGTACAACGTTGTAATCCTTAGCAATAAATTATTAAAAGTTCAATTAATTAATTTTTATGCACGAGAAAGTTATTTCATAAAAACACTTGCATAAAATTATTTTTCAAAAGATAAGTATTTTAACTTGATATTCAAATTCGTTACAATATCACTTACCTTGAAAAATAAAGTGAAAACATCCTTCAAAAGTGTACATTCTTCAAAACAACCAGGAAAGAAAAATCTGTGAAAATCTGTCGAATATTGAGGTCTCAGAAAGCTCAAAATTGTATAAAGATCGGTGCTCATTATTTGTAAGTCACCGAAAGCATTGTAAGGATTTGGATTGCACCATAAGTCAACCAAATTTAATGAAAATGCCTTACTCGTGACGGAGAGTTTGATAACCGAGAACGTAGATCAATTTTTGGGATCGAACCCACAATTATGTTGTTTGCGCACTTTCTTCTCTTTTACTGATTGCTTTCGTACTTGTGCATTTTTGTTTGATTAACTTATTCATTTTCAACTTGTTCAAAATTGAATTAATTTTTCGAAAATGTTTTTATTAATCAACTTGCCTCTCTATTGGTTAGTTATTCTTGGATTATCATATTATACTCGCTCATTTATTTCCTAATCAAGTGGTATTGATTCGGTACATAATTCTTTAATAAGTTATATCAGATCTATCACTGATTTTTTCAAAATAAATTAAGAAGAAACGAACGAAATATAAGACAATCATATTTTGACCTTTGAACATGCCCATCGATGCTCGTATTCCATCATGATCGTGAGTAGGTGACTAAAATATGTAAGCGATGTGTTAACTTGCTCATAACTTTAGATTAATTTTCTTATAAATGGACAAATTGGCAATTCCATAATCACTTCTGTATGATGATCCTAATAACAAAAAATATAAAATTCCAGAAATAACCAAGAAAGAAATTCATTTGAGAACCATTCATGAATTTGAAATCCACGAAATTATCACTTTCCGTGACATTAATTTGTGAAAAAAAAAATAGAAATACTAATAATAGCTCAACCTATAAACACAAAGTCACACTGAGCTTCAAATTTAAACGCATAAATTCTTTAAACCCACTAATCAATCAACAATTTTTTTTTTTATAGGAATATGAAAATATCAAAACTAATCAAACATATCGGTAGGAAGGATGAGAGGAGATAAGTGCATTTTTGTACACTTATTCGGGGCCATATTACTAAGTTTTTGTGTCGTTTTATTATTTCATTTTATTTAACTTAGGTTATTTTTTTCTTATTTCAGTTTTGGATTTTTTTTCTAAGTAATTGGAAAAGAAAGAAGGATAAATCGGCCAATTGATGGAAGTTTGGGGACAAATATGCATTTGAGTAAAAGTTGAAGCACTAACATTGAAGTAATTTGATGTGGAGGATCAATGATAAATCGACCAATTGATGGAAGTTTTGGGACTAATATGCATTTGAGTAAAAGATGAAGCACTAAAATTGAAGTAATCTGATGTAGAGGACCAAGATGGAAGAAATAATGAAGAAAATGGTTGAAAAGAAAATTCACGAAAGTTTTATAACTGGGCAGATCAACATCATCACAGAAGCCATTTTTTAAGCCTAGGTTTATACTGGGCGCTCATCCAGGCCAAATCGCGAAATATTTTCTAGTTTTCTTATTTCAATTGAACTCGTATGGGGGTCCTCGAGCCATCCAACACATATTATAACATATTTTGAAGAGTTTTTGGAGCGTAGAAGAATCTAAGAACACGAAGATCAAATCCAAGAACACGAGAATAAATCAAGATTTCTATTGGGTGATGAGAGTTCTTCAATATTCTACGCTAAGCTAGTTTTCTATGTACTAGAAGAACGATGAACCATATAATATGACTTTCTTTAGCTTTATATGTTTGACATTAAAAACATGTTTTTGGATATTGAATAATTTATATGATTTTCTTTTCTCCACAATTATTGTGCATGATAGTTGTGTGAATCTGGTAACTTATGTTATGTATTCGAAAGAAGGAAAATAGGTTGGACATATATAAATTGTCATAGGATCCGATCCGATAGGGGATAGAAATATATCGCTATGCATTACGTGAATTTATAAGTCTTCATAAAAATTCATGCACTTTCATATGTTCGCATCCAGATTGTAAAATAAACTAGGAACATTGATTCGTCAAATTCAATCACGTTGTCAATATGTAAAACTAAGGTTAAAATTGATTATTCCATGGGAATACGGGATCCTAGTGCGTTTGTCATTCATTAAAACACATTAACTTGCTTTCAACATAACTTGCATTTAATTTAGTTAATTCATTCATAATTGCATAAGTTAAGTTAGATATAATTCAGTTATAAACACATCATATTATCTTTGTTTTGGTTAAGGTAAGGAATATTTAAAATTGAACTAATCAATATCCGTGGGATGATATTTGGACTCAAAATCCATTATTACTTGTTAACGAATCGTACTCGTACAGTGATTTTAATTCGATATATATTTTTCGAGAATAAGTTTTTGGCGCCATTGTCGGGGATTGAATTTAGTTTAATTTAATTTATCTATGACACTAATTCGAACGTTATTTTTTATTTGTAATAAATGAAACGAACACCGAAGTTCTTTCACTGAAGTCATGGCCGAAGACCATATTGGATGGCTGAGGCTCATATTGAAGCACTGCTTTGAGGACGATGTACTACAACTTGGAATACAACAAAACAAATAAATGAGCTGAAGCTCTCTACCTCATGAACCAATTCAGAAATTTTCCTAAAGCTCCTGAAGCTGACGTTGTCCCTCAATAATATACTTGAAGACCTCTCTGAAAGTGATTGATGTAACACTTATAATAAAGTTGTCAGTGTGTAAGTATATTATATATGGCGGCTGATCCCTTATCAATATATTAATTGTATGAATAGACAATGATGTGAAGCCTTAATTAGGAAGATGATGCCACGTGGATTTTATCCATCGATCTCCACGTCGGCCAAAGTACTGTAAATATATCATCTTTGTAATTGAGAGAAAAATTTGGACAATGAAATATTAAGAATATACACTTGAACTATGAAGAAACTGGATATTATCCTTCTACATATCCTTCTCATGACTACATAAGATTAAGGTTGACTTATATCCGGCAATCGTTGTTAGTGCGATTGATACTATTCCGTTCGTCGGAGCTCGAACATTCTTGTCTCACGCCGCAATGTACCTACCGCGTCCATTTCCTCATCGCGGTAGAAACGTGCCGGAATCGTACTGACTTGGCCTGAGTGGATCCGACAACTATTGTCTCATTTTTTGGGGTCAACAAATAAGATATAAGGATTCATGAAGATTTTACTAAAATCAATTGACTGGTAAGAAAGTTATTTCTATTTCCAAGGTGAATGGGATTTACACTTTGCAGGCTAAGCCATTGGTTGGTAATAGATCTGCTGTTGTAAATCAGTATTCTGATAAGTCTTTAATCTTACACAAAAGGATTGTCCGTATAAGTGAAAGGGGGCTTTTAATATTTAAGAAATTTGGATGTTTTGGAAATTATAAAATTTAAATATATAAGTTTCGTGAAAAATGTGTTACTGGAAAACAAAATAGAATGCCTTTTAAAATTAGGATTCACAAATTCATATCCATTCTTGAATATTTACATACTGATCCTTGGGGACTAGTATCTGTAAAAAAATTTAGTGAGTTCTGGTTTTATCTACTTATAGAAGAGTATTTTTAAGGAAAATATGGACTTTTTTTTATTAAAGGCTAAATCTGATAATTTTCAGAACTTTAAGCAATGAAAATTGTTGATAAAAAATCAAATAAGTAAGAAAGTTAAAGCACTTTCAACAAATAATGGTCTTGAATTTGTAATTTTGAATTTGACAATTTTTGTATAGAATTTGGAATTCCAAAATATAGAACAGATATGGTTCGGTAAACCTTCATATTATTCTATACTTGAAGTATTTGGTTGTGCAACCTACTCTCATCAAAGTGAAGGTAAACTTGAACCAAGGTCCTTAAAATGTCTTTCTGGGCTATGGAGAAGAAAGTAAGGGTTATAGACACTGGGTTAGAAAACATAATATCTTCGAAGTAATTATAAGTGAATATGTCATCTTTAATCAAAATGACATGCCGTGTGCTGTTTTTTCCAAAATGAAAAGAAAAAGGTTTTAGAAAATCAAAATATTGACAATATTAAACCTGATAATCAAATTGAGGTGGAAACATCTCAATCTGAAACAGATCAGGCTAAGTTTGATATTGAAATTGAGAATAAGTCTCAAGATCTCACTCAAGCTGACTATCAGCTAACAGGAGATAGAAAAATAGGTTTCCTTCTACTAGAATTAGCGGTGACGATTTTGTGGCCTTTTTCTCTGTTTTGGACTCTCTTGGTTCTGAACCCACCACTTATGAAAAAAATGTTAACTATAAAGAAATTATATTTTGGAAATAAGCTATAAAAGATGAAATTGACTCTTTGATTAAGAATAAAACTTGGAATCTTGTTAACAATCTCAAAAATCAGAAAATAGTTAATTGTAATTGGGTTTATAAAATTAAAGAAGCTGAGTCTAATATTGAAAATAAGAGATACAACTTCCAGCATTTAAACAGAGGGAGGACATTAATTATAATGAAGTATTTTCAATTGTTGCAAATATATACTTCTATCATTTTGATCGGGAATCAGATTAACTTGATGCAAAAACTGATTTTCTAAATGGTGATCTAGACGAGACTATATATACATGCCAGCCTAAAGGTTTGGAGATTAAGTCAAAATTTGAAAGTGTCTGTTGAAAAAAATAACTTAATGGTTTGAAATAAGTACCTAGGCAATGTATAAGAAATTCAAAATGAAAGATCTAGGTCAAGTTTAGAGAATTTTAGGTATTGAAATTAAAAAAAAAAAAAAGAGAGAGAGAGAGAGAGAGAAATAATTATAATCATTATGTAAATCAATTTTAATATGTGAATAAAGTGTTGGAAAAATTCCCTATAATGAAAGTGTCTGTTGAAAAAAATAACTTAATGGTTTGAAATAAGTACCTAGGCAATGTATAAGAAATTCAAAATGAAAGATCTAGGTCAAGTTTAGAGAATTTTAGGTATTGAAATTAAAAAAAAAAAAAGAGAGAGAGAGAGAGAAATAATTATACTCATTATGTAAATCAATTTTCATATGTGAATAAAGTGTTGGAAAAATTCCCTATATGATTGAATGCAGACGTATTACACTGCCTCTTGCTTATCACTATTCAACTGTCAAGTGAACAATTACTAAAATAGATGAAGAATTTGAAAGATCGAATATAATACCTTATATTAACATGTTAGATCTATTATGTAATTGATGGTATGTACTAGACCTAATTTGGCTCTTGACATAAGTATTTTAAGCAGATTTATGGATAATCTAGGTAACACATTGAATTGCTATAAAATGGATGCTAAGATATTTAAAAGGTTCATATTATTTAGTTTTGAATTTTAAAAGTTATAATGAAGGAATAATTTTGAAGGGCTACACAGATACTGATTTTGCAGGTGGTTTAGTTAAGAGAAGATCTACGTCCTCTCATATTGTTACACTTTGTGATGGGTGCATTAGTTGAAAATCCCAACTACAAAATATTGTGGCTCTATCTTCTATTGAGGCATAATATATAGCATCATGTGATGCTGTTAAAGAATGACTGTGGTTATGGGGATCATTAAAAGAAATTGGTCTTATGGATGAAGTTATTAGATTATATACTGTTTCATCTTAGTGAAAAATCCTGTGTATCATAATAGAACTAAACATGTTGATATAAATTCATTTTGTAAGAGACATGATAGAAAAATGTATAATCACATTCGTAAAGACTCACACTGAGTTTATTTCTTCTGATCTTGGTACCAAAGTTTTTCTTTTGAATAAATTCTGAAACTACTTGAGGATCCTATATATTACTTGAAAGGTAGTATATTTAGAATATCAAGCTTTATCAGCTTTGTGAACTAACTCTAAATTTTTAATGTTTTACAGGTTAGCCAGAGCATATGAAACTAGGTTGTTATTGTTCCACATACTTGAATCAAAGGCAAAATTAGTTCAACAAGGTGGACATTATTGAAATGTTGACTACGTTGCTAAATTGTTGACTTCTGATTTATAATGCGATTTCTAGCTTATGGTTTGGTGCAATATGGCCTTACGCGTGACAAGTTTATGAGCATTGAATCTGTAGTTTTCTGGGTCATATAAATAACCTCTTTCAGTCATTTTACACATAGTTTATGTGTGGTTCCGTTTTAGGGTTTACCATCTTTTGTGTTTTATTTCAAATTTGTTCTTCGTTCTCCGTAATCTTGAGTGGATTTCTTGATACACTGAGTGTATATTTGTTAGATTGGAGTGTGATTTACAGTTGTAACTTTTCTGTGTGTGAGACTAGAGACAAACACTTGAAAAATATTTGATTTATTCATACATTTGTACAAACTGATCTTAGCTTGATTTAGCGATTTGAAGCAATATTTACGTAATAGATGTTCAACGAGTGAGTAGCATTTAGAGCAAGTGAATATTGGACTCATTAAATGATGAAAATTCCTGTGTTCAATTTTTACATTCTACAATTTTACTTTCTGAAATTGCTTTGTTAAACAAACGATTTGAGGACCAATAAATTACAAAGACACTTACTAAGATAATTAACTAGGAGAAATCTTGTCTGAAAAATTACTAAACTACATACATATTGTAGTTCATTTCACACGACATAATTTTTCTTTTGGAGATTATATTGACTTCATAAACTTTCATTGCATCATTTATTAATTTCAATAAGGTCCTCAATATCTGTACCTATATTTTTACATTTTTTCGCTTGCATTTTTATCATTCATCTTCCATTAATTAACACATCTGATTTCATGAAATTCATCATCCACATATTATACTTTTAAAATGAGGGGGCAAATAATCTATCTTGATTTTCTATTTGGTTTTTTTTTTTTTTGCTTATATATAAATATGAAAGAATTTATAACTGATTTAATTTATAAATAGATAAAAACAAGTGATAGATAAGTGAATAATGCTTGTTGATCAATTAAAATGTGGGATTGAAACTAAAGTTTGAGCATTTTTACAGTTTGCCAAGCAGAGGCTAGTTCATCGTTTACTCCCTCTTAAAGGACATTTGAGAAAAAAAAATCATTTGCGATAGGATATGCTAATTAATAAAATGTTGATGATTCGAGATGTGACATAAAAGTGCAAAAACAAATAAAGGTTGAAAACTTTTAGTGCGACCAAAAATTTGTATGTCAATCTCTTTCATCACATTCTTATCCACAGCATTTCATTCCTTTAATAGGGAGTAAAAGAATTATTTACTCATCTAATTTTTAGATATAAAAAAACAATATATATAAGATTTCAACAAAATATTTGTTCCTTATAAGCACACTAATAGAATTTTTGTATGAAAAATATCATTAAGGATAAAATGTTATTAATATAAGGTTAATAACAAGAATGCAATGGGAAAAAAAAGGACGGATGAACGCGACAATGAATAAATATTGGGAATTTTATAATAAAACCAACATTGGTACATCTATAAAAAAAAAAATATTTTGTCAATATGAGGTTTTGAGGTGCTTTCTAGAAATCCTTTAAATTGCCCTAATGTACAAAGCCTGCCTCGATGAGGACGAAACACACACACACACACATATATAATTGATAACTAAGCGAGGGATTCCTCGCTCAATTTTAGCAGAGTTGTTGACATAAAAAGCTTAACAGCTCCAAGGCAATTTGCTTGGTCTTTTGAGCTTTTTATCAGGATCTTGAATCTATTTGGTGCAATGATCAAGGAGATCTTTGTTCATTTGAATGGGACGTAAGTTTGTAGGAATATTAGATTCATGAAAATCTGGAGTGTAAGGAAGAGAAACAACATGTTTCTTTCTATACCAAAGTGCATTTGGAATAGTTGAACATATTTCATTCTCAATAAGCTTTTGAAAATCGCAAATTTTTTGAATAATTGAGGGTTCTTGAAGCCTTTCCTCAATTCTTTGAAATTTAATTTATTCTTTAAGAAATCTAATATAATTTTTCTTAAAATCGATATCGTTAATAATTTTTGAAATAGAGGCTTCTTTCAGTGTATTAACGTCTTTGAAAGAAGAAGGATTTGTAAATTTGAAAACAATTTCTTGTCCAAAAATGTTTGTAGTTTATCCCTTTGAATTAGTTTGGAAAGGATAAATTTGAACAATAAAGGAGCTTCAAGAATTACTTTTTGGTCTAAATATTTGACTTAATAGAACATGTTTTTGAAACAAATATTTGAATTACTAGAATGAGTTTTTGAAAGTTTGTATTGAATATTATGTTTTTTGCCACTAGCTCCATAAAGTCGTTCAATGATTTTTTCAAAATATTTTGTAGGGATTAATCCTTCCTTAATGCAATGTTGATCAGCACCAGAATCAATTAAGACTCTAGTATGGAGTTTGAGCTCTTTACTGACTATAATAGTCATATTGCAATACCATTTTTTGAGTTGATTCGGTTAATAACATTAACCATTTTTTCTTCAGTTTGAAAACTGTGAGAGGATTTGGAACTAAGATTTTACGCTGGAATCGGATTGATGAGATTTTGAATCTGAATTTGAATGATAAGCATGAGAAGTTTCATCATCTAATGAAGAAGAAGATAAAACTTTCTTAGAATCTTTGATTTTAAGATGAACAACTTCCAT
>CAIGRP010053400.1:0-53650 GCA_903798385.1 Fraxinus cuspidata
CGGGCCCGGCTCGAGCCAACGCCCCAAAATGAGGCTCGACCCGAGCCTAGGCTCGGTGGAACCGAGCCCGAGCCGGGCCCGGCTCGGGCTTTTTCCGAGCCGCCCGAGTCGGCGAGCTTTTTTGCCATCCCTACATGGTGATGGCTCAACCCGAAAATAACTTGGAGCACTAGAAGCAACTTAATTGAGTTAATGTTGCTCGTAGTCCAATACTTTTGGATGACCCAAGTTGTGGCTTGACATTGGTGGTGATATATTGGTTATTAGGCTTGTTGGCCCATTCGATTGCTTTTTTGTTTGTTGGCCCATTAACTCTTCATTCTTGGCCCAACTTGTGATAACCTAAGTAATATATATCTGGCTTCCTACTACGGCCGTTCCAACGTGTTGGTTCATGAGAAAGAGAAAAACGTGAAGTTTGACCGGTTTTGATTCTTCTTCCTTGAGGTTCCAATTGCTACTCTATTTCGTCTTCCTTTGTGACTTGCAAACCAATCACCAAGTGTACCATTTGTGGGTAAGTAAACTTGTGGCAACCAAGTAGGTAAAGTTGTGGGTCGAGCCTCCTTGGTCGGTGTTTGTTTGGTTGATTAAACAGAGCCAAAATCAAGATTTCTCGAAGATTTTCGCAACAAATTGTATTTATCTTCATATATAATTTTCAACTACTTGTAAACAATTTTTTGTGAGAGCTCCCTATAGCGTGAGAAACACATGATTTGAGGTGGACTTTTTACGTTTATCTTTTGCAAGTTACAATGCAAGTTTCATCAGTGAGAGTCAAAACTCGTTTTGTTTAATGAAACAAGACTTATTTGACCAATTCAACCGCCTTAACTAAATCAAGTTGACATAAATCGTACAAGCAAATCCGAGCAAAATAGACACCATCGCCAACCATCCCTACCATGACTGCCTCAGCCCATCACCACTACTACCACGAGAGACTAATTACCCATGACCCCACCAACTCCAACTCCAACCCCAAACCCTAACAACACCAACAACCACCATTTATCTACCATAAACAACATGCAGGTTGCCACCTTCATTCCTTTTCACTGCCACCATCGCACTCATAATCATCGTCTCATCATCTCTTTTTGTTCCTGCATATTGTTGTTGCCACCACACACAAATCAAAACCACGTTAAAATGATAATTTTTTTTTATAATTTTTCCAACAATTCAGTTAAAGGAAAATCAAAGACATTGGTTAGCATGAATTCAAATCGGACTTGCTACTTTTTGTGAAAGATTGTTGGCGGTCTAATCCAAGCCTAGATGATTAACCGAAACATGCTAAATTCCACCTTGTCTATTGGCCACCCTTTACAATCTAGGGACTGGCCTTCCTATTTTAGCATTTCTAACTATGTGAATTATTCACCAATTAAGCTATTTGTACCGAAATTGTTTCGACTTTTGTTCGATGAGGTGCCATAAATTTTGGCATGCATAATCTATAATCTATTAAATATCATATCAAGTGAGAATAATTTTTTGAACGATTATAACCTCACTATAATTCAATTATTTCAATAATACTTCACTTTTTCGTTTTTCAATATGTATTTAATTTACAAATTATAATAAATATTACAAAATTCTTCATGGATGTACTTCATGTTATTAATTCTCAATTAATTAGAATTCATATTCATTTAATTAATATTAATTATAATTTTCACATTCATGTTCACGCTCCTATTATTAATTCTCAATCCATTAACATTCATATTCATTTAATTAATATTAATTAGAATTTCACATTCAACAGTACAGTTCATTATTCACGTCCAAGTATGCTAATTAGCATCCAATTTCACTTAATTGAAAATTAAATTATATTTGTTTAGTATGAATAATTTAACATTTATTATCACATATATATTATTTAATATTAATTTTGAATAAATTAACATTCACGTTAATTCATATATTGTATTTATTGACCCTGAAAAATGTGATTCTTACGTGAACAACAAATATCAAGCCCCCTCACGCCAATTCATGCAAATTCTAGCGCATTTTGACCGGAGCGCCGATGAGAAACATGATAAATATGAACAAGGGAGATGATTCACGTCATAAGACAAAAGTGTTCAAGTATTGATGGGTGGAACGAAGATGATTGCGCTAACAATAATCATCGATTAAATACCAGAGTAACCCATAAAAAGATCAAATAATGTATATGGAGTAAAAACTAGAAGATATGTATAGAATTTTGCAAGATCATTTATTATCAAGGGTTCAAGAGTCTAAAACCCAAGAATCCAACCTTTTTTTAGTTACAAAGAGGTTCTATTTATAGTGCTTTTACCTGCGTGGTGTCCGTTGGATTAGAACCATGTGGCCTCATGACATTATTTATTACGAACGTTATATCAATTGTTTCTAAAGATTTCCCAATGATCTTGTAAGAGACAACTTCAATTTCATGAGTTTCAGGTAGTCATGTCAATATGGCTCGGGCTCGGCCCCGAAAAAAACCCAAGCCACCCGGCTCGTGGCTTAGTGGGACCGAGCCGAGGCTTAGGCCGAACCCCATTTTGGGGGCGTCAGCTCGAGCTCGGGCCGGCCTGTGTCACGGTCCATTTTGACCTATGAAGCTAAAAAATAAATAATAAAAGAAAATCTTACAGCTGTAATTTTTTTATATGTTAATATTTAGTTATTATTTATAATACGTATAAATTGCACAAATTTTAAATTCTTAAAAAACATTTATATATGTCACGAATTTTTTTTAAAAAAGGGCTAGCTTAGCTTACTAAGGCCCGAGCCGAAAGCTCGGGTCGAGCTTTTTGGCCGAGCTTTTGTTGGGCTCGGCTCGGGTAAAAAAATCGAATCATTTTTACTCGAGCCGAGCCCGAGCAAAATCTTTCGGCTCAGCTTGTTGACACACCTAGTTTCAGATGGATTATGGGCCTCGGAAGAAGGTTATTCTCATGAAGAGTTTCGGCTTTTTTCATCTTCTATACAGCACTTCGAATTAAGCATTTCAGCCGTTTATACAGTGCTTCGACTTAAGAGATTCATCCATTTATATGATTTCTTCACTTTTGACCATTGGGTGTTGACTTTTCTGCCTACGTGGTTTGTTACATGGCACTTTGACTTGAGGTTCGGAGGTGAGGCGTAACAATAATCCCCCAACTAGGCATGATTATTTATGTAATGTATGAACTTGTGTATATATATAAAAGATTTTACTGGGGGGTGGTTTTTACCATATCACAGTATTTATACTTAGAATTTAAATGTACCTAACTTGTGTGAACAGCGTGCTAGTGTTGTCCGAAGTTGTATACTTCGAGATATTTTTCTTTTAGTAGTAATCTTGAGGAGTGACAACGAAGCGAATCAAGTCCGAAGTAGTATCGTCCGAAGTGCCTTTGCACACCCAAGCCTTATCCGAACTGGTTGATGAGAAGTGGCTCTGACCCTTACTAGGTCTTCAGCTTGCTAATACGTGGAGCTTGATTTTGAAATGTTTGGGGGACACGAGGCATCCTGAATTATTGCGCCCAAATGATTTGTTGTCTTTGTACGTTTCCAATAAAAAATAGTTGAAGCGGTTCAACTTCCCACGCGCGCAACCGTCATCGTATTAATTGCAAAATGATGGCTATTTTTCACATGTTTTGCGAAGTTCAGGAGCATGAGAGCGCGTGAGGCTGACACTTTGATCTGGGACGTAGAAGACGAAGCGGCATATGCATTGAGTAGTTCAAATTAAAACTTCAAATGAACGGTTGGATCATCCGGATCGACATCTAACTGCTAGGATTTGAGAGCCTCTGCCTATAAAAGGGGAAAATTTATGGCAAAAAATTATTTTGCCTTTAAAGCATTTCTTATTCGAATTTCTCAAAATCTCCAAGTTTCATTCTCTTCTCTTTTGCATTTTTACTTTCCAGTTATACTCCACCTTTCTTTAATCCAACTCGTAAGTATTCTAAATTTTTTAAATTTAAAATCTAAATCATAGGCATCTCCAAGCTCTACTTGGGGGGAGGGGGTTAGTACGGTAGTGGCTGAAATGGGAGTTGAAATTACTAGCACGATAGACCTGGTCCGAACCATTCTGGCTGGACAAAGGGTGCTGCCTTTTTGGGTGGCGTAGGAGAGACAATGAGATAGCCTAGTGTTCGCGTGAAACCCATAAGCGTACGAGATTGTTGTACAAGTAATAAGATTTTTGAGTTAAGAGTATCATTCACACGAGAAATAATGTCTAGTTTGTAGTTCAATAGCTACTATTAAATTCGAAGTGTGGTAATATCAAAAGAGATGGTTTGAATATTTTCTATATTAATCTTAAACTAACAAAACAAATAAAGTGTTTATCTAATATGTGAATGTTTGTATTGGAATCGTGAATCCCCATATTGCTATTTAATTTAATTCTTAATTCTTAATCTAGTAAATTCATGCATTTAATCGATAATCCACTGTTATTTAATATTCTTTTCCAAGATATATTAAACCTATATTTAATACGACCTGGCCCGATCCTATTCTTAGTCTGAATTTATATGAAAAACACGCATTGAATCACATGATTTATCACACATAATTACACATGCCAAATATATTATTCCTAATACCTATTGTCCATGTGTTGATTTTGCCGTGTTCTAAACTTATTGTGAGTATTCCTACACTACAAAAAGTAAATTATTATCTATTTGGTGATGAAGCAATCAAATAGTTCAATGGAAATGCAAAACCAATCAAGAAAAATCAAGAAATACTAAACTAATTGTCTTGAATTAAAACAAATAAACAATAAGGTTCATCATTCATCCAATACAATGAAAAACTTAGCCTAACATTCTTATAATTAAATTACACAAGAATAATTGGAAAAACATCACCCAAAAATAAGAAAGATGGAAGAAGTAAGAGAAATCCACGTTCTTGGCTCAAATCTTGAAATCGGGATATGAATCTTCAAAATCCTTGTATGATTCGCCTTGAATTGATGTATAGATTCGTTCTTCACCTCCAAAATATGTAGAATATGATTAAATTTATGTTCAATGGAGGTCTCTTCATGTTCTGGTCGAGTCTGGTATTTGAAGGATGCCAAAAAAATTGCATTGAATTATTACCAAAACAAAAATTAGGAAAATCGATTTTTTCCCTTTTTGCCTTGAGGCGAGCGCCAAGTGCAACGTAGGGAGCACGCCTTGGGTGTTTGGACAACCTCAGGTGAGGCATTTTTAGTCTAGGGCACGCGCCTCTCCTGCAGGCAAGGGCCCGCGCCTCGCCTAATTTTCGGTAGCTGAACAACTTTTAGTATTTTTGTCATAACTTTCTCTCATGATATCCAATTGAGGTGATTCAAAGTGAATCGGAAAGATAACATGAAGGGATATAGTTCTTATAGAAATATAAGTTTTCCAATTAGAATTTTTGCTTCGCCAAAATTGGGTCTTAATACGAGTCTGAAAATCCGAAGCATAACTTTTTGGCTGGAAGTTGATATGTGATAATACTTGGACTATATTTCATCCATTTGGCTTCTTTCCTCATCCAATTTATGCTTAACACTCTCAAATCTTCATCATGAGGTTTGACGTAACTTTTGAGTATTTGCATTTCAGTCCCGAACTTTGTATTTGATACAATTGAGCCATTTTCCGCTATCTTTGCATTCTTGTCTCAAATTCTTTATCAAACATTGAGTTTTGCCTACAAAATAAAATATAATACAAATTAGGTAATATTTTATCCAAAGAATAGTAAAATGTCACCGTTTAGAACCTATAATAAGTGTAGAAACTACACTTATCATACTCCCAAACTTAATTTTTCGTTAGTCCTCAAACAAAACTAAAACCTAACAAACACGCAATGCTAATTACCTAATTGGTGGCTAGTCAATCAAGTAAAGCAAAAAAATTTAGCTAGCTGACATGACTTCTTATTTCAGGATTGAAATCATAATATCAGATCTATGCACAGCTTCAAAATCACAATACAGAAATTAAAATCTACTTCTCCAATGTAAAGTCGATGTGTGTGGGTGAAGAATTAAACAAAGCATTATGAATTCATGAGTTGTTTCAATTCCCGACTCTCAATAGTCAAATATATTCTTTCATCACTCGTAAGATTCACATACTCCCAAATTTATTCTTTTCGCTATTTTCAAGTGCATGAACTAAGATTGAATTTTATACCTATTTTCAAGTGTGTAAATTAAGATTGAATTTTATAATATCATCACCTCTCTAGTTCAAGTAAATCTTACTAATTATAAGTCAATATGTTAATAAATAAGGATTTCCATTAAATTTGATTGATTCAATCTCTAGGACTTAATTAGGCTAACATTCTCTTATCAAAAGTCAAATTTTCTTAAATAAGTGTTTGAGACATAACCAAGATATTTTGTGCGTCTTCTGTTTCATGCACCTGTTTTTTTTCTATACACTTTTTTTTCTTTATTTGCAGCATTGTCTTTCTTAAACTTTCTAAATGACCCACGTAATAAGCTTTAGGCGGATAACTCCCAAATCAGTTGACTTTAGGGCAACATGTTTTTAACACCCTTACAAGCTTAATAACTCGAGTCATAAATGCTACAAAGAGAATTTTTCAAATAAAATATGTTTTTTTATGTCTTGATTAGTATAATGTCCCTCATTAAACACTTATCTAAGTAAAGCAACCCCTAATTTGAGGATATCATCTAATTGCATCCCATTGACCTTAGATAATCCACACAAGATTTTTAATTTCACACATGTAATCCACATTTATCTCAACATCTTCCTACAACAGTGAAATCTCTTCAAACTATTTTAAATTTGGACTAAGGGTCTAAAATTTAGTGATTTTGGATTTAGCATCTATGGTTTACTATTTCAACCTATACAATTATGAAATCAATTCATTCCTACACAATACTTAACTTAATTTAGCATCTATGGTTTACTATTTCAACCTATACAATTATGAAATCAACTCATTCCTACACAATGCTTAACTTAATTCATGTGCTCAATATATATCAAATTTCACATGAAAAAGTAAAAATTAATCTAAGCATGCAACTTATTCACCATTCATATATCAATTAACGATTCAATATATTTTTCATTACCATCCAGACAAATTAACTCACACAAGTACACAAAAAAGCAAATATTTTTGAAAATTTTCAATTTTTTAAAGTACTAAAAGTACACAAAAACACATAAAAAGAAAAAACAAAAGAAAACTCATGTTTTCCACCTCCAAACTTAAACTAGACATTGTCCTCAATGTCTTAAATTCTAAATCCGCATATAAAGGGTGTGGAAGAAAAATAAGAAAAAGACTCATCTCATATGGCTTGTAATCCAATTGCTAGCATCCTATTGCTCATGTTAGCTTCTTAGTCTTTGTTGGTTTAAGTGTTCCACAACATCATATTCCTACGCAATACAGTCAAATAAAGTATTAAGATCAAATAATTGGAATAAGTGTTACTTAGTTTTAATATCTAATAAACCAACAACATATCGAAGACTTAAGGGGAAACGGAGTATGGATGATGAGTCCCTAAAATTGAATAATTAAAAAAAAAACTAATCTAAATTACCTTATTACTAGAAAGCATAATAAATAAAATGGAAGAAAAATTAGGTTGCCTCCCAATAAGTGCTTTGTTTAATCCTTAGCTTGACATTGTTGTTTCAGTATCAAGGAATTCTGAAGAACGCTTTTGATGCCTTGCTCAGTCTGCCTCTTCTAACTTTTCTCCACTCTTCATTGCTTCTACAAATTTTAACACTACCCTATCCAATGTGATATGACATGCATATCTCTTCCGATTTGAATTCAACTACATAGACTTATTCCTTCTCTTCGGGCTTAATTACAAATTCTTCATTCTCTTCGGGCTTAATTATAGATTCAATGATAGGGCAATTAATGAAGTCAACAGAATGTGGGTTAACGTCTTCTTGATTAATTGCCTCATCTTCGTTTTGTTCATTTGTAATTGATCTTTCATCATCTTTGTTATTGTCTTCCATAATCGATATCTCATTGGGTTGAATGGACGATTTACAATTTAATTCCACGTGCAATGTACTCTTTTCTTTCAAATTTTCCGAGTGGGTTGTATCTCCACCTTTTAAATTCAACCCAAAATGCGCCATTTCCCACATACATTTTGTTTTCTACTAACTGGGCAAGATTAGTGTAGTATTTTTCAATTACCTCAGCATTCAACATGGAAGAACCAAATTCCAAAAATGTGTCAGAAGGGATACACTTGCCCACAGGCATGTAGCTTTCAATAGACATGTCAATTGCGAGTCTCCGACATCTTAAATATATTTTAAATCGCAGGACCTTGAGCAGAAAGGGTTCGGTGCATGTATTCACTCAATAACCAGTATAATGTACCCCATAGCAGAATTCACAATATATATCTTCTTCATCATCATCCATGTCAAGATTATTCATTGCAAAAATATTTTTACCATGCCGCGTCAGAATCTTAGATGCATTGCTGAACGGTACCTGGATAGAATTTCAAATAAGAGAGATCAGGGTGGCTAGCCAAAATCAATAATAATAAAAAAATAAAATAAAATAAAAATTGAATTTAATATAAACTACTAAACTAAAATTAAATCCGTTACTCCCCGACAGCGGCGCAAAAAACTTGTTCGTGTAAAACCCGCAAGCGTACGTGATCGTTGTACAAGTAATAAGATTTTTGAGTTAAGAGTATCGTTCCCACGAGGAATAATGTCTAATTTGTAGTTCAATAATTACTATTAAATTCAAAATGTGGTAATATCAAAAGAGATGGTTTGTATATTTTCTATATTAATCCTAAACTAACAAAACAAATAAAGTGTTTATCTAATATGTGAATGTTTGTATTGGAATCGTGAATCCCCCTATTGCTATCTAGTAAATTCATGTATTCAATCGATAATCCACTATTATTCAATATTCTTTTTCAAGATATATTAAACTTATGTTTAACATGACCCGATCCTATTCCCAGTCCGAATTTATATGAAAAACATGCATTGAATCACAGGATTTATCACACATAATTGCACATGCCATATATATTATTCATAATACTTATTGTCCATGTATTGATTTTCCCGCGTTCTAAACTTATTGTAAGATTCCTACACTACAAAAAGTAACTTACTATCTAATTGGTAATCAAGCAATCAAATAGTTCAATGGGAATGCAAAACCAATCAAGAAAAATCAAGAAATACTAAATTAATTATCTCAAATTAAAATAAATAAATAATAGGGTTCATCATTCATCCAATACAATGAAAAACTTAACCTAACATTCTTATAATTAAATTACACAAAAATAATTGAAAAAATATCACCCGAAAATAAGAAATATGGAAGAAGTAGGAGAAATCCACGTTCTTGGCTCAAATCTTGTAACAGGGTTATGAATCTTGAAAATCCTTGTATGATTCGCCTTGAATTGATGTTTAGACTTGCTCTACGCCTCCAAAATATGTAGAATATGATGAAATAATCAATAACAACAATTGCGAAGCTTGAGTTTCTTCTCCCTTTAGGAAGAGGACTTATAAGGTCAATTCCCCATTTAACAAACGGCCAGGGGCCGGGGTAGGGTTGTCTCTGAATTGTTGCAAAGCGTTGGCACTTGTCACATTTCTTGATGAACTGTTGTGCATCCTTTTTCAAGGTAGGCCAATAATATCATTGTCTCAACACTTTCTATGCCAATGACCATCCTCTTGTATGATTGCCACATACCCCTTCATGAATATTTCGGAGCACATAATTGGCTTGTTTCACACATATGCATCGAAGTAAAGGTAAAGAGAATCCTCGTTTATACAACACATCGTCTTGGAAGACGAAGTGAGAAGCTCGTCTTTTGAGTCTCCTTTTTTCAGGGGGCAATGTCGGTCCTTGAGGAAAAATATGATTGGCTTCATTCATAATGGATTATGTTCGACCCACATTACCTATTTGCTAGTGGCGGTGAAGGGTCTGGGGAGATGCTTTTATGGGCAGTACAATGAGTAATTCAAAATCTTTACTACTTACCAACTTTGAAAGGGCATCGACATGAGCATTTTCTGTACGTAATATTTGAACCAACTAAAATCTTTCGACAACAGGAATGAGCTCCATAACCAGTTTCAAGTATGCGGGCATAGACTTATCTCTGGCTGAAAAATTTCCATAAACCTGGCTTATTACCAACTGTGAATCACTATTAATTACGAGCCTCTTTGTCTGCATTTTCCTGGCTAGTCTGAGGCTTGCGAGGAGGACCTCATAATCTGTTGCGTTATTAGTGGATTTGAAGTTGAACCTTACAGCACATGTAAGCTTATGTCCTTTTAGGCTGACAGGAACTATTCCTGCTCTTAACCCGGTATCCCTTAATGATCAATCGACAAAAAGGCGCTATGTAGAAGGTTCGACATGTTCCATTTCCTCTTCCATTTCTGGAATAGGGATGACTTCTGCCATAAAATCTGCTATGGCTTGTACCTTTATAGCAGTCCTTGGCTTGAACACAATATCAAACTCACTGAGTTTCACAACCCACTTCAATAACCTTCTTGAAGCATCAGGCTTCTGCATTACTTGCTTCAGGGGGAAGTTATTAGCACATGAATAGTATGTGCATGAAAATATGGCCTTAATTTTTGTAAAGCTGTTACTAAGGTGAGGCTAGTTTCCCTATATCTTGATAGCGAGTTTCAACTACCAATAGTGCTTTGCTCACATAAAAAACAGGCAGCTGGTGATCATTTTCATTTCTCATCAAAACCGAACTAATTGTCTTGGGGGTTACTGCCAAGTACAGCTACAGTGGTTCGTTGGTCTTTGGTTTTGAGAGGAATGGAGCCTGTCCCAAGTGCTTCTTCAACTTTTGTAGGACTATCTCACATTCCTTTGTCCGTTGGAAGTTATTTCCTCCATTTAGAATTTCAAAGAAAGGTAGGCACTTGTTCATGACCTTAGAAACGAAGAGGTACAACACAGCTACATGCCTGGTGAGGCTCTGTACCTCCTTTGGTTTTTGACGCGACCTCATATCAATTAAACCTTTGATCTTTTGTGGGTTGGCTTCAATGCCCCTTTGGTCAATAATGTAGCCCAAAAATTTTCCAAAGCAACTCCAAAGGATTTAGCCTCATTCTGTACGTCTTTAATATTTGAAATGTTTCGCTGAGATGTTTGACATGATCTATTGCTATTAAACTCTTCACTAGCATGTGGTCCACATAAACTTTTATTGACAAGTCTTTGGTAGGTGGCTCCAGTATTTTTCAACCCGGAGGGCATGACCTTGTAGCAATACAAACCTTTGTCTATTATGAGGGACGTGTATTCTTCATCAGTTGAGTACATTGGGATTTGATTGTACCCGCAATATGCATCCATGAAGCTAAAAAGTTCATGTCTCGTTGTTGAATCCACAAGTTGGTCTATTCGGGGAAGTGGGAAACTGTCATTGAGACATGTTCGATTCAAGTTCGAAAAATCCACATAAGCCCTCCACTTGCCATTGTGCTTCTTGACCAATATTGGGTTAGAGACCTACTTTGGATACACAGACTCTCGGAAGAAACGATTATCGATCAGCATTTTAACTTCGTCCTTTAGAGCTTCATATCTCTTCAGATTGAGAACTATTCTCTTCGCCTGTGTGCTGTGGCCTTTAGATCAATTTTCAAGCGTAGGCAACTGAGATTTCTTCCAATTTGATAGTGTTTGGAGGGGTCCTATAGGTCGACTGTGAAGCTCTCCAATTCTTCCATATGGGCTGTTTGAGGTTCGCAATCAATTATGCAAGGGTCCAGCTCATCCAAACTAGTTACTTCTTCAGCAGCTCTACCTTTTTCAGGGATTGTCTGTTCTTCATAGATAGCCTCATTTTCAGAAGTACATATAACTCCAAGGATGGCCCATTCTTCAGAGGCATCCATCATTTTGACGTCTTTCCCTTGTTTAGGGATGTCGTCCATGTTAATGTCTGTAGTAATTACATTGACGCTTCTTGGTTCGGCTTTCTTTAGGGAATTCGAGTAACATCCCATCACACTTCTTTGATCACCTCTAATTGTGGCTATACCGTTCTCGGTTGGGAACTTTATGCACATGTAGTGGATGGAAGTGACAACCCATAGTTTCTTTAAGGTCGGTCTTCCCAACACTCCGTGATAAGCGAAGCGATTACTTACCATAAAGAATTCCAAAAAATGGTGAGCAGTCAAGGGTGTGGTCTCCATCTTTATTGCTAGAGTGATTTTACCCCTTGGGATGATGCTATCGCCTGTGAACCAATACAATATGAAACCCATTGGGGCTAATACACGATCAACTTTCATCTTATCAAAAGTGGTTCCAAATATGATGTTAACAGAGCTTCCATTATCTACTAGCATTCTTTTTAGGCCATTGTGTGCTACAAGGGCCCTCACCACTAGGGTGTCGCAATGTGGATAATGCACATCCGCTACATCGTCTTAGGTAAAGGTGATAGGTTGAAATTTTCTTTCGACAGAGGCTTAGTTGACTAAGAAAATTTTCATTAGGGGGAGGGGGGGTCCGCTGCTTCCTTGGCATAATTTCTCTCGAAATTCCTAGACTATTCCCAACGTACTGGCCTCTGAAGATCATATCAATTTCTCTCATGGGCTCTTAGCCAACATTTGTTAAGAGACTTTCTCTTTGTCTTTGACCTTCCTTAATTCGTTCTGCGTCAGTATATCTCCTCCTGGGAGCGTCCTTTCTGTTGGGGCGCCTCGACTCAACATTCCCAGGCTGTTGGGTTTGCCTAGGAGGAGCATTTCTTCAGAGGCGCTTATTCCTATCTTGATTGGCACTTTAAGGGTGCCTCACAATGTCCCTACAACCTTCAGTGTTGTGGCTATAGGAATGATGGTATGTATATTAGAAGGGTGCTTCATTCCTCTTTATAGGTACAACACCTCTCCTTATGCCCCTAATTGTTTGGGGAATTCTCTGATAGGGTCTGTTTTGGTATGTTGTAGCACCAGGGTTTACTTCCTTGTAAGACAAAGTGGGCACTGCATTTAGCGTCGCTGCAGCCAATGCTTGCCTTGGGTTGAGAGGGGTCGATTGCCCATCATGATGGTCCATCAAATGTGAAGTTGGGCCTCTTTCTCTTTACATTTGAGAAAGTGGGAGTCCCTGGTTAGCCCTGTACCTATGATTCCTCAATTCTTCATTGAGGATCTCACACCTTATTGTTTTCAATAAGGCATCATAACTGGTAGGGTATTTATTTTGTATATCTTTTCAGAAGAGGGAGTTCATGTCCAATCCTCTCCTTAAGGCCGTTACAGCCTCTCCCTATCTGTTATTTGCGCATAGTAGGTCATCTCATCCTTGAAGCAGGGCAAGAAACTTTTCAGGGACTCACCCTTCTATTGCCGCATATCTTGCAAGCGTTGGATAGGTTCTTTTCCTTATTTGCTTGTGACGAAGCACTCAAGGAATGTCCTTTTGAGATCCGGTCATCTCCGAATGCCTCTTTCTGATAGTCTAGTGTACCAAATTTCGACCACTCTACATAGGATCAAGTGGAAGGCTCTACGCTTCATGGCTGGGATGGCTTCCTTTAGATTCATATGAGTCTTGAAGCAGTTGAAATGCTTCTCTGGATCATCTCTTCCGTCATACTTGGGAATTTTGGGGAGTGTGAAGTGGTTCAGCATGGGGGCATTCCTAATGGCATAAGAGAATGGTGATTTATCATCATCATCATCGTCGTCAAGATCACATGACCTTTGTAGTTCATCGGAATCCTCATCTTCCCTAATTGAGTCTCTGGGGGCGAATGGGAAGCTCCTACTTCATTTTTGGCCTGCTCTCACATATCTCGCCTATTTCTAGGCGGAGTGATCTGAGGTGCTTCATCGTAGACAGATTTGTCTCGTCTTTCGAACTGAAGAGGCTCCTATGACTTTATGAGAAGGTAAATCTTGCCTATTTCTAGGCGTAGGGGGAGGTGGAGCCTACATATTTCTAGGTGCCCTTGGGCTCAGACTGTCGAAGATGCTTAAGGATCTCTGAGGCAAGTCCTCCGGTTCATAATTTGGGAAAAAATTGAATGGAGTCTCATTAGGTCGTTTGGAAGCGTAATTGGTGGAAGTATCAACGTCAACCTCCTTTTCCTGTGAGGCTTCCATCATTACGTGATGTTCATGTCCAGCCATTTGACTTTGAACCTCCTCTTCCTCGTGGTAGCGCCCTTGTGAAGGGGCATAGAATACGTTCCCAAGGGCTGCATGCGAAGGAACTGGGTATCCTCCTTTGCCCCCGCATGCTCATTAACAGTTCATGCATGGCCATGTTCTGCTAGGTTGTGTTCCTCATATTAGCGGCCATTGTGACCACCTTCCAAGTAAGTCTTGCTGCTACCCTGCCCTCGTGCCTAGACCCACCTAAGCTGTTGTGAAGTCGAGGGTGAGCAGCTGGGAGGACACGCGATTATTTCCCTTCTTTAGGGTGTTCTTTCTCCTCTAGGGTGCATCTTCTTCACTGCTCGAACTCATATCAATAAGCTTTTAGTTTTGCTAGATGCTCCTTTTTTCAAGGATCAAATTGATCTTGAACCAAACGATTTTCCCTTTAGATTTCCTAATGGTGCTTTTTTTTTAAGAACACCCTTTTGTCAAGGGTTGGGAAATTTCTTTCAATTCGCTTACAACTGGCCTTTTTCCCATGGGACTTACGTGGTTTAAATATATGGCTTCCCACAGACGGTGTCAATATGTTGACCCTGAAAAACGTGACGTTTGAGTGGACAATAGATGCCGAACCCCCTCACGCCAATTCAAGCAAATTCCGGCGCATTTTGATCGGAGCGCTGGTGAGAAGCGATATGAATGTGAACGCAGGAGATGTTTCACGGCGTATGACAAAAGTGTTGAAGGACCGACGAATGGAACAAAAATGATTTTGCTAACAACAATATTTGATTGAATACCCGAATAACCCATAAAAAGATCAAATAATGTATATGGAGTAAAAACTAGAAGATATGTATAGAATTTTGCAAGATTATTCATTATTAAGGGTTCACTAGTTTAAAATTCAAGAATCCAACCCCTTTTCAATTATAAAGAGGTTCTATTTATCGTGTTTTGGCCAACGTAGTGTTCGCTAAATTAGAACCACGTAGTCTCATATCTTTGAATGAGGCTTTTACATCGCTGTCTATTATACAATAAATACATTGACAATGGATCAGTCGTCCTCAACAATAGGCTGACACACCTGACATTCTTTATTATAATTGTTACATCAACCATTTCTAAAATCTGCATAAGGATCTTGTAAGAGACAACTTCAGTTTCATGAGCTTTAGGTGGATTAGGGCCTCTAATAAAGGTTCTTCTTGTAAAGAACTTCGGCTTCTTCCATCTTTTATAGAGCGCTTCAGATTATGCATGTAAGCCGTTTATGAAGCGCTTCAGCTTAAGAGTTTCAATCATTCATATAATTTCTTCACTTGTGACTGTTTGATCTTTGTTGACTTTTCTGCCTACGTGGTTTGCTACGTGACACTTTGACTTGAGTTTTGGAAACGAAGCGTAACAGTATTTGTCATTTATTTTTATTTATACATTTAGTTGTAATTTTATTACTCACATTTATGTATGCATTTTACTATTTACATATATGTAAAATAATTAATATTTATTTTCGATGTTTGTATTTCTCTCATATTTAGAACAAAATGGTAAATGGAGAATCAAAGATTATTTTCATAATACATATAAAGTATTTTAAAATAACGTGTAAGACACGTTAAACTTTGACCAATTTGAACAAAAGGTCTTAGTGATTCTTAGAAAAGAATTCAAATAATAATAAATAATAGAAAGTTTAACAATAAAAAAAAAATCTTAAACTAATATTTTTCCATTTTAATCTGCCCAACAAATTTCCTCTTTATCTGAAAAATCCCTCAAAATCACCATAGACGTTGGTCATCTTCCATCAATTCCTTTAGTTCAGTTACTCTGTTTGATCAAGCTTTCAGTAAAACCCAAGGCGTTGTCCAAATCCTCTACTCATTGGGTCCCCGTACCCTCGCAGAGGTATAATATTTGTTTAATTGTTTTAAAGTGTCATGTTATGTTATAGATTTTGGTTTTCTGAATATGATTTTGGGTTTTGGTATAGGGTTTGGGGGCCTCTCAGGGACTCTGCTACTGGCCATCATCCCGACACGCCGGGTGCTCCTACTATCAGTCATTATTCTTGCTATATGGTAACTTTTTCATTCATGAAGCATTATTATTTTGTTCATGTTTTGGGTTTTTACATGACACGTATGATATTTGATTCTTTCACTGTAAAGCTAAATTTTCTTACTTTGATTTTGTTTTCTTGGTTCTTTCGTGTTGTATGATGCAAGGGGTTGTTTTGACTGTGCTCATTGGCTGAAGAAATTGATGTTGCTGACTTAAAAGTTTTTTTGCCTGTACTGAATTTCTTGTTGATTAGCCTTAGTTGGAGTCTTGACTAACTTAGTACTAGAATTGTGATCTATACTTATTGTCATTTTAACTTTTACTTAGATTAGCATGCATCCTTTGAAATTTAAACGAGCCCAAAGATAATGCTGGCTGAATCGCATGCATTTGGAATCACTTTTCCTGTGAGCTTGTCTTCAAATTGGGGTTTCACAACATTGACATCATTGGATTCAATTGAGAAACTGTTGGAACTGTCCAAAACAATCGTGTACAAAACTATTTATTACTCTTCCACCACAGGATGTGACAGTACTGATCCAAACTTTGAGCTCTGATGGGTATGCACGTATGTTTGACAAACATTTTCTTTCAGTTCTTTCTCAGCTAGCTAATCTTCATAAAATTTCCACGTAATTCGTGGACATAGCATGAAACTTGAATGTCCTGATTTTCTTTGTCAAAACTTATGCCACCAGAATCTGTATGGTGTGAAATTGTTCTTTTTCCATTTTGTTCCATCAGATGCCCTTCGGTATGTACACTGTGACTCATGAAACTGAAATTTTCGAGAGGATATTGTGTAATAATAGAACTGAAATAGTGAACCATAGGAGATGAGAAATGACAAGATATCAATATCAGGTCAGATTATTAGTCCGTGTTGATTATGGCATCAACCTGATAAATGTGGTATTCTAGATGCATTTCTTAATTTGCAGGCTGAATTTGGTGGTTGCTGCATGTAAGGGTTGGGGTTTTGTTAAAGAGAGGGCTGTTATTAGATGGATCGTTGTATTTGTTATCTACCTATGATTTTCATGGCGTACAATTATTTTGACTTTTTAGGTTTGATGGAGATTTGTCGGTTGTTTGGATTTAGAGTTATTTTGTTGTTTGCATAATTTAAAGAGAGAAGCTAAGTTGAGATTGACATAATTGTTTAGTTAGAGTTGCTTCGGCTTATTAGAATTACAAGCAATTATTGTAATAATTGCCACACTCTAAGCTGGACATATGAACCTTAAAAATTTGGAAAGAGAAATAAAAATGGGTTGGCTACATTGTTTTCAAAAGTGTACTAGACTTGTACCTTGAGGCGTGCCTGATCTTAAACCTCCATTAAGAGCCACAAAGCTCACGTTTTGACCGCCTCACACTTTTCATTATTGGCGTTGACCTTTTTCGATGGTTTTTTATAGGCTTGAACATTATACGGGTGTTGTGAGGTATTTTAAAGTCAAAACAGCCTTAAAAAAAAAGGATCTGAAAATTCGATAGAACAAGTAAAGAGGTATGTTAGTGCAGCATGAAGCCTTAGATAAATATGATCAAAGAATGAGCCTAAATCACATTGATTCACAAAGAATACCGCGAATTGAGAAATCAAATATTCGTTGATTCTTTGTAAAGAATATGAAAATTTATTCTTGACCGCTTAATCGTTGATTATAATTGAATACCAATTTAGGACCAATGAACTGGAAGAAATCCAATATTGGGAGAAAATTTCTCTCTGGTTTTTATTATAATAAAAAATTGAACCTTTAATTAAGGCTTACATCCCTTATTTAAAACAAAATAATTATAAAAATTAAAACCTAGATAATGATAAAATTTAAATAATGACTAAATTCTAGATAATGACAAGTATTAAAAAGTCCTAATCGAATTAATTCCGAATTTATTCACTGAAAAAATACTAACTAAAAGATAATTAAAAAATTCAAATTGTACATAAAATATTAAAACATAAATAAAAATTGCATAAGTTAATGTGAACCTTTCACACTTTCAATCTTGATCATTCTCCTCTGACTGGCAAAGATTCGTCCTCTAATTAGATACCATGTTATCATCCAAAGTTTTATAATGACGATAATTTACTTGGTAAATTTACATGGCATACAACAGAAAACTCTTCGAACGAAGATTGAACTATAACAAGATCTCAAGATCTACGAACTCTCGTGTCGACACTTAAGACCAACCTTGATTTTTCTTTAGACACCTATCAGAGCATTGATAGCTCTTCATAGAAAATAGGTGGACCGACGTAACTGCCATCATAAAATTCCATGCATTCTTCAATTTCTTCATCAAAGATCGGGGGACTAACTTAACTAAAATTCAAAGATTTTTCCACATTTAGATTAAAAGTGACAGAAAGAGTTTTGTCCAAAGATAGAACTTATGCCATTGGATTTTACGAACACCAACTCGTCTCTATCAGGTTCGTGGTTGGGCTCTAATACCGCCTGATGTAGTGTGAAATAAGGGACGTACAAAAAGAAGAGCCTAAAAATACGTTGATTAACAAAGCATACTACGAATATATAAATAAAATATTCTTTGATTCTTCGCAAAGAATATCGAATAAATCAAGTACAACCATGCATGTAATAAATCTGGGTGCTTGGTAAATGGCTAATAAAGTTTTTGTAAATTTGGGAAGAGGGTTGGAGTTTGTTGACTATTTAACCTAGTTCTGTCTAGGAACAACCTTGTGTTCAAACATTTAAGAAATTGAAGGCTGCAAGTTAGCTTTAGGAGCTTCACGTAAGCTTAGCTGAATTGGAGTGGGCCATTGGACAAGAGCGCCGATAATCTTTTTGTTAGTTCTAGGTTTGTAAGATATTAATAGTATTTCATAATGATATTTCACTCCATCACATCATCATTTTGAAGAAGTAAAAGCAGCACTGATAAAGAACATAATTGAACAAGAACAACAAGTGATAAAGTTATCTATGGACCAAAAGTTCCGAAATTTGGCGGTCCCTAAATCCTTTGTTCATATATGTCAAGCATTTTCTATAACATTTTTTTATATTGCAAGTGTACGGTGCCAAATTTTGTAATATAGTAATGGAGTCAAAAGTGTGTAACCCATAGGAATTGTATTTAATTCCTACTAAGTACTATAATTATTTTACCTTTTACTTTATCTAGAAAATCGAATCTAAAGTCAATGTTTCTATACTAATTAACGTGGATGTGTGATAATTCAAGTAAAATAAGGTAAATTTTAGGAGAATTATCAATGTGAGAAGGCCTAATGATTGATTTCACCTCAATATCAACAATGTTTTTCAACCACTGTAGTTACTTCTATCACTTTTTCCTGAATTTATAGACAAGAACCTTAGATTAATTTTATTTCCTCTCTCGAGTGCTGAATAAAACCTATTTCTATATCTTAATTCTAATATCTCTATCCCGAATTAAAATTATAGAAATTATCATGCACAGGATTCTTAAATGGTACAAGACTCGAAGATTTTATATTTTTTCTCGAAATCTACAAAATCTAAGTTATGTTATTCTTAGATCACGCCTAAATCTCCCTCACTCGAGTACCGAAATTTAAGGTATCAAATCATTCAATATTGATCAAGTAATTGAAATCATTGCGCAAGAATCAAGACAAATAAATTAACGGAAAAATCAAAGGACATAACTATATTAGAATCCAAACATGTCTCAAGTTTAGTTACATCAAACCGTAGATAATAAATTTAGTACATGAATACAAGAAACGACATTAAAATCTAAAATAAAGAACATGGAGAAGAAAAGAATAAGAAAAACTGTTTTGCCGCTTGAATTTTCCTTCGAATTGTTGTCGTTTTTGTTCTTCATGATTCCTTTTCTTCCTTGCCTCCTAAGCTGTCTTCTTCTCTTTAACTAGGTCTTCAATTTTGTATTTATAGTCTCTTAAAGTATCAAGACGAATTGGAGTTGGACTGGGTCGAAAAATTTGCAAAAATCACGCTTTTTTCCTTTTCGGGTAGCGGCGCTGGTTCGCGAATTTTGCTACTTTTTTTTTTGTTGGGCGCTAGAGCGCCCAGCTCTCTGTTGATTCTTGGTCCTTTTTAGGCGCCTAGGCGTCCGTTAATTCTTTCATTTATTTGCTTCCTTTTTACCTATTTTCCACTTCATATTTCTTCTTTTTTCAATCTCATTTTCAAGCCCACTTCTATGATCAACACTTTGGCTCCATCTCAAGCTCCATGATACGTCATTTTCTCCAATTTACCTAAACTACAAAACAACATGAACAAACACATCAAAACGCTCAAAAGTGATTAAGAACAAGTCGGAAATTATGTTTTAAAGGTATTAGTTCAACGAGTGAATTACACTCATCAAACACCCCCAAACTTAATTCTTTGATTGTCCTCGAGCAAACACAGAACAACACACAAATAAAACTTATGAACACACAAATAAAACACACTACCAAAAGACTAAAAAACATATTTAGCTAGATAGCTTGTTTTTATTGCTCAACATTGAAGATGTGATATCGAATGCACGAACTACTTCAAAGTTATAGTGCAAAAGCCAAATTCTTACCTTTTCAATGCAAAATGGGTGTGTGTAGAGAATCAAATACAGCGCTGTGCAGTAATAAGTCGATTCAATTCCCGACCTTAAGAGTCAATTATTTCCTTCCTCCGCTCGTGGGATTCACACACTCCCAAACTTGTTTTCTTTTCACTCTTTTCCTGATGACGTAATCTAAGATTGGTTTACAAATCATTACTCCATTTTCAAAGGAGGAGAATTTAAGTGGCAAAACAGTTTTTCTTATTCTTGTCCATTTTCTTTATTTTAGATTTTAATATGTCGTTTCTTGTATTTCATGAACTAAATTTATTATCTTTCATGATTTTTGACTCTTGAAATTGTTGTTTGTTCAATTGTGCCTGTTCTTTTAAGTAAAGTTTTGTGCCTGTTTTTCATTTACCTTAAAAATTTGTCTTCTATTATCAAACCACGCTTCTTAATTGTTTAAAAGCCGCTATTAGGGTTTCTCTTTTTAGCACCATCCTCTTTCCTCCCTAGCACCTTTGGCACTAATTCAAGGTTCCCTCTTCCACCTAGCAGCGTCTCCTCTTCCGCCCAGCTGCCTCCTTGCTCTGACCATTTGCCATTTCCTCTTCAGGTTAGTATCCCCTTTTCCTAATTTGTTTTTGATTGTTTGAAATGCATTTTCCTTCACCAATCTGTGGTGTCTGGTTCTAAAAAATAATGAAACGTGACATGCCCATCCGTGTGTCGCACACATACCTGGTATGTGTCCGTGTCAGGTATTTGTCCGACAAGGACACACTGGCTCCGGTGGAACGGTAATTATTCTATCTGAAAAAATTCATTGTGACTATTAAGGCATAAGCATAGAGATTCACAAATCAATTGCCATCGAAGATCCAAGTGTGGAATATATCAATATTATGTTGTCTGCTACTTATCCTGTCCACACTTGAATGCTCTAATATGTCCACATTTGAATTTTCTAATCAAATTGGCTTGCTGTTCTAGGTGAGACTTGACTAAGTTGATATTTGACTTAAGCTTTCATTTCTATCATCGAATCTGATGGCCAGGAATCATGTTACATTGTGTCGATTCTATAAGTAAATGTAGTTTTTGGAAAGTAGTTATTTTTGGAAATGGAGTATTATTTATGGACATCCTGGAGGGAAATGAAGCATTCAATGGGGGATAGAGGGATTATAAGTTTACGAAATATGAAGCCATAGTCAAATCTAACCCCTGTAGCCAAAATTATGTTAAATGATGGTAGCCACTACTCAAAATTTAGCTTAAAAAAAGATTAATTCTCTTAATCTTCTTGGCAATTGCAGCAATAAGCTATATGGATTAAGTGCTTATCATGATTAAAATTGTCATGAAGTCCATGACTCATAACAAGTTAATTGCTGAAGGTTAGTTAGATAGCCACAGGTAAAAATCTGAGTCTTAATATATTTGAAAACATATTGTTTCTTTCACTCCCTTTCTTCTCTTTTTGCTTGGTTGTTATCAACTGAACTTTGTTAGATGATCCACTTGGCCCATTGAGTTACTCTGTGTGTGTGTGTCTGTCTGTCTCTTTTGTGTGTGTGTGTGTGTGTGGATATCCAACTTTATTTTTATCCTTTATTACTGAAAATGCTGTTGATACTTCCATATGGTAATGCCATTTGTTTTGGCAGTTTCTGGTGATCAACTCTTTTATCTTGTGTGCAAAGAAGTTTGGAGGAAAATGGATACACCAATGGCTAGTAAGAAAACATTGAAGAATCTGGAATCCAAGAGAGCGTCTTCAAGTCCTGAGGATCAGCTTTCTAGGAAACAACGGAAGCGGGAAAACCATGTTCAAATTCCACCAGCCACAGAGCCATATGCTGATACTAAATGTCCTAATTCATGGATCTGTAAAAATAATGCATGTCGAGCCACTATTTCAACAGATGACACATTTTGCAAGAGGTGCTCTTGTTGCATTTGTCATTTATTTGATGATAATAAGGATCCAAGTCTCTGGTTGGAATGCACGTCTGAATCTGGTTCGGGGGATTCTTGTGGCTTATCTTGCCATATTGAGTGTGCCCTCGAACGCTGGAAGGTGGGAGTTGTTGATCTTGGTCAGTTGATGAAGCTGGATGGAAGCTATTGCTGTGCTTCATGTGGCAAGGTTTCCGGGATATTGGGGCAAGTAGTTCACTTTTGGCATGTTTTTTCTATTACATAAACCCCACCTCTCTTCTTTAGTCAGATCCTTGAAATAGGCTTTATCAAAATATTGTATAATTATATTTTTTGAACTTGAGGAGGATGATAGCGACAAGTTGGTAACTTAGTAAAATTGGAGGAAAACTCTCTCTTCTCATGCCATACCATGTCTTTTGGTCTCGAATATTAGCATTTTAATTGCAACTATAAAGACCAGGTATCTTTTTAAGTGCTATATATAATTACATTTTAAGTGCAAACACCGAATAACTACTTTTGGGATGAGTTTCTGTGGAAATCTTTCCACAGATTCTATAGTGTGTTTATTCACAAAAAGAACCACAAATTGGCAGCAGCTATATACTTGCTATAAAAAGCCTCTGTGGTCTTTGCTCAATGCTTCTTAGCATGGCAAATGGCCTCACCATTATGTTCCAAGTGACGGGTGGGTGTATTGTTGCATAGTATGACTTAATTTCAGATTTAAGCAAAGATATAACCAGAAAAGAAGAGGTCCACCTAGAAGTAATTTTGACTTCATTGTATCAGATTTTGAGGCAATATGACATGAATATTGATTTTGCAGATACTGGAAGAAGCAGTTAACTATAGCTAAGGATGCTCGTCGTGTAGATATCCTCTGTTATAGGATATTCCTGAGTTACAGGCTCTTGGAAGGGACTTCCAGATTTAAAGAACTCCATCAATTTATCAAAGAAGCTAAGGACAAATTGGAAACAGAGGTAGGTCCTCTGAATGATTCTACGAAAATGGCTAGGGGAATTGTCAGCAGACTCTCAGTAGCCGGGGATGTGCAGACTCTCTGTTCGCTTGCTATTGAGAAAGTTGATGGATTGCTGGCCTCAAAATGCAGCACAAACCTAAATAATATCAGTACTTCTTTTCTGAGATTTTGCTATTCTTCTCATGAAATATGAAATTTCAGGTTCGTACGAATAAACTTTGTTTGTACGTTTGCAGAAAGTTCCCTTCCCGCAGCTTGCAAGTTTGTCTTCGAGGAAATTGCATCTTCTTCAGTTTTAGTTAAACTGATAGAAATATCTACTGCACCGTATGATGGTGTTGAAGGGTACAAGCTGTGGTATTGTAAGCCTAGAGAAGAGACTTACACCAAAGAGCCTATTAAAGTCTTTCCAACATCTCAAAGGAGGATTTGGATATCAAATCTGCAGCCCTGCATGGAGTATTCCTTCCGAATAGTATCCTTCGCCGAGGCCGGTGACTTGGGACATTCTGAGGCAAAATGTTTTACAAAGAGCATAGAGATAATTCACAAGAACTCGAACTCTCTCGCTGGAAATCAGCAAAAGGAGAATTCAGAAGACGGAGGAAGATCTGATGCCAAGCAAGACCACAAGACTGTAACAGACACTGAAACCAACTCCGAATTCAAGGTTCAAGACCTTGGGAAGAGCTTGAGGCTAGCATGGGCCCAAGAACAAGGCTTTCTTAAGGGGCTTCATGGTGCAGATGTTAAAATATGCACCGGGGATTGTAGTTTTATTAATCCAGAAACTGTAATTGAAGACAGGTTACAATCCAATCCTAGGAAGATTGACTTGAATGTTTCGTCAGTGCCTGATCTGAATGAAGAGTTTACCCCTCCAGTTGAGTCATCTAGGGACAACTGGAACCATACGAAAACCAATGATGGACCAGATGTTGACTCCCGGGTGGAAGCTTGCCCGAAGATGACACATAACACCAATGTGGAGATGCAAGATTCCGTTAGCAATCTGACCAATGGATCGCCATCCGAAGCCAGGAATGTGTCGGGAAGCTTGGATGAAAACTTCGAATACTGTGTTAAAATTATTCGTTGGCTGGAATGTGAGGGCCATATTAAGGAGGAATTCAGAAAGAAGTTTCTGACGTGGTTCAGCTTGAGATCATCTAAGCAGGAACGCCGAGTAGTCCAGACTTTTATAAAGACTCTAATGGAAGATCCAAGTAGTTTGGCGGAACAGTTGGTTGATTCTTTTTCAGAAATCATAGCTGTGTCTGGCAAGAGGCCTAGAAATGGTTTCTGTGGAGAACTTTGGCATTAATTTATCCGGATTTTGGAAAGACAGTACTGCCAGTTAACTCCAAGACTTACCATCCAAATGTCAATAGATATTGCTCATCATTACATCAATTCTTCGTACAGGTATTTTCTAAGTCTCTTCTGAAATGATCATTCCTGTAGTGAACAACTGCGAATGAAGTATTTTTCATTCTCAGAAATTTCTCAATTGCTTTTGTGGTGGCAGAAAAACTGTATTTTAGATTCTATTTGGAATTGGTAGTATATCTTTTTATTGATGATAGAAGGGTAGATGCTTGACTTGGTTTTTAGGCATTTGTTTATCCAATTCATGGACATGGCTTAGCTTTTTGAAGCTGTTAAATCAGTCTTGAACTATTACATTATTTCCCTTTTAGGGTTTCTTTTTTATGCAAATTCAACATTAATGCAATTTGTTTCTGAATCATTGTTCATTTTTATGTTGCAGTCATGATATTTATAGTGATCTGTTGTATTCTTGAATTTCTTTTCTCAATCTTCAATTAGTACATTGGATTATACAAGTCTGCATAAGATTGAAGTCTATAGCTACGGAAAGTGTGTGGCACTCATTCAGTTGGAAGTAGGAAATCTATCCCAGCCCGACCAATGGAATGGTCGGGGCACTTTCGAAAGTAAGAACCTCTAAACCGATGACCTTGACTGAAAAACACCTAATTAGGTCAGTAGCTGGCTAAGTAGGTTAGGTTGAGCTACATTTGATTGTAGTCTTGATAATTGCGGACATGATGAATGATTATCGTACATGCACGATTAAGGAAGAGAGGTGATAAAGTTTGTTAATTGTCTGGTTCAATTCTGATGTAAAATTTCTATTTGGACTATTTTGCTAACTGCTCAAAGCAAGAATACTATCCATTTTGGACATCAACACGTGTCAGACTATTCGACCAGAAAAAGAAGGGGTTTGTTTCTTATAGTCGAAGGCACCACTACAAGAAAAATGACATTTTGTAACTAGTTACTATGGAAAAATTAGGTTATCAAAGCTGGAGTAACAATTTACTCTTTAAATGTTTGATTACTGGTTAGTTGTGTACATCTTTCTATGATCTAGTAATATGATGGCATTTAGTTGCATCAATTCATTATTAAATCTCGAGCGCTTTAAACATCCCTTTTACGTGAACTAATTTGATGATCCGTGAATTGCGAATTTGCATGATTGAATAGATATACGACTACAATTTTTTTTTTACTCTTTAGCTCTCAATTTTCTTGACTGATTAATATGTTTGATTTGTACTTCCATTGACTAGATGTCCAGTCGTGTATCCCCCTCTTTAAGATTGTATTTTTTTTCATTAGTAAAACTCAGATTCTCTATGAAAATGAAGTTGGTTCTTATTGAGCATTATCATTATGCGAGTGCACTTGGAAGTTGTTCTTTAGTTTCCTCTCATAGGGTGCATAACGCATATAAATGAACAAAATCTCGCAACCCATTTAACTCGAATAGCTGCCAACTTACAATTTGGAAGAACAAGTTACACATGTATGCTACACACCATGAACACGGCAAAGATAGTATAATAAATAAAATTTTAACTTATCTGTTTGTAACGGTTGAATTTACTATAAAAGTTTTGTTTTGCTCTAAGGAAAAGAAAGTTTGCCTCTTTTTCCCAGTCAAATCTCCTGGTCATTATTGCTAGTCATGTTTATAGTGCAGTTCCTCCAAATATCATGCCAGCACATATACCCTAACGAGTTAGAAATTAGTTGATAGAATTTAATGCAAGCTACATTAGTGTATGTCACAATTGCTTGAGTCCCGATCCAAAGGCCACTCCTGCATGCAAAAATATAATAGGTAATAATTACTTTCGAAATAAGTAATTTTTTACATAAATGTTCAGAAGAAAAGTGATGTAGTACCAGAAAGAACTGGGCAAACACTGTTGGAAAGAATAGTGATAGATGAGACGACAGTGAGGTTGTTTTACTACATCAAGATCAGGCTTGCTGGAAGAGAAAATGCACCCAATTGCATTACTAATAGACAGAATAAACTCCCAATATCTTTGTTATCACAGAGATTATAGCAGCAAATCTAGCTCCTTTTGCATTTCCTGCTCCAAGCTCATTAGCCACTCTTATCACAATTCATCCAATGGATACGTAGGAAATATCACTGATCTTTCTATCCTCCCTGTGGTGTTCTTTTCGTTTGGTGCACAATGCAACGGTGATCTCACGATATCCACAATAGGTACTTATGTTCTTGAAACCTATTTAAGATCTATGATCTCTATTCACCCTTGCACCGTATGATCCTAATTAGTAAAAAAATATTATATGTTGTTAGACCCACTATCGTCAAAGCTCCATCATCTTCAAGTTGAAGTTTATACTGAACTAGTCTGGGAATGACAAATGATCTACATTTGGGCATTACACATTTTTTGGTGGGAATTTAGTTACCTCGAGAAGTAAGAAGCAAAATGTGGTTTCGAGACCAAGAGCTGAAGCTGATTTCAAAGCAATGCTCAAGAAATGTTTGAGTGACTGTGGTAAAAGAACTTGTTAAAGAAACTGCGAGTTATATAAGAGGATATAGTGAAGCTCTACTGTGATAATAAAGTTGGCAATTGACATTACTCAGAATCCTGTTAATAATGGTAAGATCAAACATGTTGAAGTTGATATGAATTTATCAAAGAGATGATTGATTGACAGATTTTTACTTCACTTGTTTCCAGCATCAAACAATTAGCTGACAGAAAGGTTTGCCAGTACCTAGCAAGTTGAGAATGCTAGAATATTTGAAGTAACAAGGGAAGCTGGGAAATTAGATGTAAATGTAATTAGCTATGTTGGTATGCAACAAGGCTGTCTTTAAACCCATTCAGGGCCGGCCTTGAGAATTTAGAGGCTCTAGGTGACTAATTATTATGAGCTCCGTCAACATAATCATTTTTTTCACAATTGTAGCAAGATTTAAATATTTAAACCACTTCTATATTAAAAAGAAGATTTTATATAATTCAAAAGATAAAGTAGCAAACTAAGATTTCTTTATGCAAGATATGTTAGCAGACTCTGATGGGGGCACGTGTGGGAAGTTTCGGAGGCATCATGCTCTGTTTGCAGCTCTTCACTGTATTCATTTGTTTACTTTGGGCATTTCAATTGGTCTCCCCTCAAAGCATAAATGCTTAAAACCCTTGCTTGCTTGAATGGAATTTACACAAAAAAACTTAATCTGTTGAATTCCTATGAATGTGCTAATTATACATTCATCTTTTACTACATCAATCATTTGAGAGATCAGATAGTGAAAGAATAACATCGAACATGATTTCAAGAAAATATTTAATGAAAATGTCATTCAGAAAAAGAAACATGCCAAATGAAATACATTAAAATTTGAATACCCTGCCAAAGCATCCCTGCTGCCATGAAATCCATTCCAAAAGGTGGAAAATTGGCTTTAAAAGGAGTTTTCCAATAGTTATTGTTGCCAGAATCAACAGTGGAATCTCCGAAAACAAAAATAGCCGATATTGAATTGTTGAATGACCTAATTTTCTTATATTGATTATTATGACGGTTGGTTAATTCTTCTATGCTTTAAGGAATTTGAAAGGTTTTGGATTGTGGCAAGATTTTGGCATTTTTTTAGAGGCCTCTTAAAACTTGAAGCCCAAGACAGTGGCCTTACTTGCATTGGGCAAGAACCGGCCCTGAACCCATTGGTTGGATCACTTCAATGATGATGATCGAATGCCATAAAAAAGGCTTAGCTTGCTCTCAGTGAACACTAATTGATTTTCAGATGAGATAATCGAAATCTCATCATTTCAATTGGTATCAAAGTTAGGGTCATGAGTTCGAGGCATAAGAGCATCATGTTAAGAGATGGATTGTTGGGTGCAACAAGACCCTTTTTAAATCCATATATTAGGTCACTCAAATGATGGTGATTGAATGTCATAATAATTACCGAGTCTCCACGTGAGGATACCGTGTTTATCGATGAGCAAATAGAGGTTGTGAGTTCAAGGGCTTATTTTTCAAAATTGTGCATTTGAGGACGTTTCAATAAGAAAAACGAATTATGCGGGGAAATGAGGGGATGCATTGAAAGCTAAAGTTAAATAAATGGATGTGTCTCGTGCCTTATGGTTCAACAACATGCATGGCTCGAGCACTTGTACATGGACACAGAGAGTTTTAAGTGTAGTGTACCACACAGCCAAATTAACAATTGAGATGGCAGCAAATTCAGCGACACATTTGGATTATGACGTTCGTGGAGTCAGCCGATATCCGGCCGAAACTCGTGAGGCCAACGATGAACCATATCTTCTTCGATTCAAATCTTCATTTTCTTCAACAAGCTCAGATTTGGATGATGAATTGCAAGGGATCTCAATAACGGTGCTTTCATTTCTCCTCTACCCTTCTGCAGAAATCTCTTTTATACAATACAAAATCCTTAAAAATATGAAACACATTTAATGGAGTACTAATTGTTATCCACGAATGTGTCTGTCCGCCACAAAAGCTAACATCCTTGTTTTCAATTATTTATGCATTTTTTGGCCGAAATGGAAGTTTTTTAACCAAATAATTTTCTTCATTCGTGGGGTGGGGCCGTGAGGGAGGGTGGGTGGGTGGGGGAGTTGATATATTCATAGGACCTGTTTGAGAGGCTCAAGAACTTAAAATTTCGAGTGTAATAGGTTATTGTAATTTGATTTTTGGCAAAAGAAGTATTTCTGCTTCTAATGGTTGTATTGTACCCTTTTATATTTTTCTGAGTAACGATGATTGAACATGCTCAAAGATAGAGAAAAGATGGACTAACCGACTTGACATCACTTTTTTTATTTATTTTCCAAACTGTCCAATCACGTGTGACACATATTTCCCTATTTTTGAACCTGTCTTTGAGTCTGTTTGTGCTATTGTGTAGCATACTTGTATTTTTCTTCATCTAATAGCTCTCATATTTTTGTAACAACTTTTATGAAAAGTCATGACTCTTGGACGACGAAGATGTTCCAATTTTATATGAAGGTATAAATTCTTCTTTGTTTTTCGTACTTTTGCAAATATAGTTTTCCTTCTATTGTGCCAAAGATTCGGTGTCGGAATACAGTTACCACTCCTAAATACAAAAGGACAATTCTATGGGTTGAATATTATTAATGTGTTACTACTAATGGGTCACATTGGTGTATTTATTAAATATTTAATAATATTCATGTTTTTAACATTCTCCCACTCGGTCTAGTTATCACAATACGTATCAATAGCATGATCAATACAAAAATGAAAAACATGTTTTCCCAAGATTTTATATCCTCATAAATCGCACGAATTGCGGCGGTAAGTCCTTTATAAACGAGTATTATCATCCACATAATACTATGAAAATTCTCTCCTTCGAGTGAGAGTCATATGTGGTACATATTTTTATGAATAAGCTTCCCAAAGCTCGTTCGGGGTTTTTCATAATTTTCAATACTGCATAATTTCATCCTCTGAACTTTATGTATACAATCAAATGAGACGATAACTTGAAAATTTGAAAATTTTAGTAATTGTTTGAGTCTTATTATTTAAAAACTCATTTTCTTCCAAACTCATTTTTAACAACACATTTTTCTATAAAATAATTTTTCATATAAATCTAAAAATTTTTCAACTTTTTTGTTGATAGCTAAAAATGAAGTGGCAGATTTAGATAAAATTAATAGAAATTTAGTGGAGTAATGTCCGGAATGTATGAAAAATGAAGGCTTCTTTTCTTGATTTGAAGTTTTCATTGTAGTTTGGAGAGTACACGTCGTCCACCTTTGGAGCGGACCATTTGTTCATATCTAAATCAAGTAACTTGGCTACCCTCGTCACATCATCAACACTACTTCTTTTTGAGGCACGTGTCATCACCTCCTATCGAGGATTTTTATTAACTGTTGAGGTTGGTTTTAGGGTCATTATTTTGTCCACGTTATACCTGAAATCTAAATCATGATTGCTTGTTCTTGTAAGATGTCATTACTGATTCCTGATTTGTTGATCATGACGTGTTTACGTCACTGCTTACTAAGTGTCAATTTAGAAGGGGTAATGAGAGTGGCGATGGTGTCATATACTCAAAATAATAATAATGATGTTTCGAATGATGTGGCAATTGGTTGAGCTAAACTTTTTCCCCCTTTGATCTTTTGGGAGAATGAGTGTTCCTTACCGACTTCATTTAGGGGATTCAAGGATGGGCATATTCAAACATTTTTATTCTTACCTTTTTCAAAAAATCATTATTACAAAACTTATTTTTTTTCTAAAAAAAAAAAAGAAGAGCTCAATAGCCTTATAAAAAGAAATGGAAAAACAAAGTAATATGAAAAGCAATTAAATTTTATATTTAATCTAGAAAATTTAACTAATAAATGAATTTCTAATTTAGAATCTACCTTAAATAGTTAAATCTATGCATTGTTTTAACATTCGGACCTTGCAACGAACTTTGGACCTGCCATGTTGATAATTATTCTAAAAACATTTCCCCAAATACCCAGCGAAAAGATCCGTGAGGTGGAGAGGAATTGGTGCGGAATCTCGGTGCATAGGGATTACGATCGCGGACCCAATGCTTACGGTGCCACATCCCAAAGCCTAACAGTGATTCCTCGTCATTTAATTGTAAAAGTCAGTATTTCTGTTGATACGTTTTCAAAAAAAAAAAAAAAAAAAGATTGTTGAACTGCTTCTTCTACTAAAGATTGGATTTTTGTTGTTGGGATTATATATATGTGTTTCGATTAGATAGAGGTGGGCTTTATTATTTGAGTTGTTTTTATCGTATGCAGATATTCGTGTATTTGTATGAATTTGTTTGTATATAGTACCCATGCTGACAGTGAATTTTTAAGTTCTATGCACAGTATTTGAACTTTGAAGTTCTTATTTATTGAATTAGAGCTGAATTATCTCATGAGTTGGTAACTTTATCTTGCAATTCCATGGTACTCAGGAAATCTAGCATGGATTATTTCTTTGCTTTTTATTTTTTGCTTATGATGTGTTTGGTAATTGAGGCGTTACATTTTTTATAGGTTCTTTTTTCTTGAATTTAATGTGTTAGAAACAGGATTCCTGAAGTTGATTTTGATGGAATTAAGTGACATCATAGCTGTTAATTGGTTGATTCTTAGAAGAAGCATTGATAAAAAATTGCATTTATGTTTTCGTTTTTCAGGTACTAAGGAAAATGTGAAGGATGTGCTAGGGAGACGTGGAAAGAAGGTTGGAGAAGCAACATGGGAGGCTGAGGATCTTGCTGGGATTATTTGGCAGCACTCTTAAGTTTTTTGCCCTTTTTTGTTTGTTTTTATTTGATCTTTAAGAGTATTGAATCAATACTGTGATCTTGAAGTTCCTTTTTATGCGTCACGTGATGACTTCATTACCTTTTTTAAGGGAGAAGATCCTTATAGATGGAAACTTGGAGTTAAAGCTAGTTAATCACCAACCATTGAATCCTCGAGCTTCCATTATAATTACAAATCAGTCTCCAATACCAGAATTGTTCGCTTCTTCACATTACTCTCCCATGTCCAACTTTATGAAATTAGATTTTGTTTTTGAGCCTGGGTCTGCCCCAGTATCTGAAGTGATGTATATTTCCAGGAAAGTGTCATATGACTATTACACCACCCTGTACCCATGCAGCATTATTGCATTTTACTTTAATTGTTTTATAGTATTATACAGCCCCCTGTTGGAGCTCCATTTTTTGTTAACAATGAGTTTTATAATAGTGATTTTTGGAGAATATGTGGTTAAAAAGTAAGGAAAAGTTTTGAATTTACGTGAAAAATTATTTTATTGGTAGAATGTGTGATTGAAAACGAATTTGGGAAAAAATGAATTTTTTGAGAATGAGGCTCAAACAAGGGCATAATGTTCTTGATTTTGGTTTTCTGATTCAAAGTTCAGGTTTTGGTATAGGGTTTTGGGATGGTTCAGGGACTCTGCTACTAGCCATTATCCTTACACGTTGGGCGCTTCTGCCATCCATCCGTACTCTTTCTTCATGGTAACTTTTCATTCATGAAGCTTTATTATTTTGTTCATGTTTTAGATTTCTGTGACGCGTATGATTACTGATTCTTTCACTGTAAAGTTGAGATTTTATTTTATTTTTGGTTCTTTTGGTTCTGTGTTGTGTGACGCAAGGGGTTGTTTTGACTGCTAATTTGCAGAAGAAAATGATGTTGCTGTTTTATTGTCTTTTGCCTGTACTATTAATTTCTTGTTGATTAGCCTTAGTTGGAGTCTTGGTGGACTTTATTACTGGAATTTCTATCAGTGCTTATTGTCATTTCATTTTTTACTTAGATAAGCACGCGTCTTATAATTTTGAATGCACCCAACTGAGATGATGCCTGAACTTCATGCATTGGGGTTGGCTTTGTTTGTCTTTAGAATGGGGTTGACTACATTGGATTAGATTGAGAAACTGTTGAACTGTCCAAAAAGATCCATGTACATATCACTTGTCCACCACAAGATTTTGGCAAGCTGTGACTGTGACGACGCTGATCCAAACATTGAGCTCTTATGGGTATACTCTAATACTTTACTTTCTCTGCTATCTAATCTCATAGAAGCTCCAAGTTATTCATGGACATAGCATGGAACTTGAATATCATTATTTTCTTGGTGAAAACTTTTGCCACTATAATCCGTATGGTGTGACAGGGGCAGAGCCCATTAAGGTCCATTGCTGACGTATGGCTGCACTAAACTTTATGGCCGCCCCTCTTAAAATTGTTCATAACTGGGCTAGGTAAAAATGCCAGCTCAATGCTTAAAATCATAAAAAATATTAAACTGATGTCTCCTGAAATAGGCCAACTAAATGCCTAAACCAAAATTAAACCTAAATAATAAGTTAATAACCCATTAACCCCCAAATCAACCCTAAAAGAACAAAACCAAACGAACGTGAAGAACATAAAAATTAGCCTATTCGCATATCATCTCAAATTCTCTATACTTGGCGAAACCTCCTGCCGACGACTCCAACTAGAAACTCCGGCTGGCGACAGGGCAAGTAGCACTGATTTCGGACTTCCCTCGAATCACTCCAGTCCCTCCAAGTCTCCATCTCCAAAGTGACTAAGTCCAAGCTATTTAGTTAGGTAAATAAATCCTTCTCTCTCTCAAATATTTTTCTTGGAGTTTGGCAATTTTAGATGTGAATTTTTTACTTGACTATTCTTGTAATCCTGAATTGTGCTAAATATTACTTTAAGCCTAAGATTTAGCCTTTTATCTTTGTAAGTTGTGTTTCTTTACTTAAAGTTTTGTATCAATAATTTTCAAGCGGAATGTTGTTTGGGAATTGTTGTTCATTTAATAACTATATAGAATTGGGGCCTTGGAACCAGAATAGAAATAACTATGTTCAAATTTGAAATTTTCGTTTATGTATGTAGATTGTCATTTTGCCACTGGCTTTTGTAAAATAGCAGTAACTTGTAAGTGAATGTCCAAAATATGGCAGTTCTATTTGGAAATAATAAAATAACATAGTATTGTACATTTATGTTGTTTTTACATTTTTACCTTTATTAAATACTGCCCACATTGGAATAATTTCTTGGCTCTGCTCCCGTGGTGTGAAATTGTTTCTTTTTTCCCCCTTCCAATTCTATCCGATTCCTTTCTATATGTACTCTGTGAATCATGAAACTATATCTTTTTGAAGATAATATGTAATAATGGAACTCAATAAGTGAATTGTAGGAGATTTGAAATGACAAAAACTATCGATGAGGTCAAGTTCTTTCTCTCTGTTGATTGTGGCACCAAACTGATAAATGTTGTATTCTAGACCCATTTTTAAATTTGGAGGCTAGCATTGGGGTTTAAATGAGACTTAGAATTTTGTTCATGGGAGGAGTACTTTTAGATGGATAATTTTATTTGTTATCTACCTATGATTTTTATGATGCAACAATTATTTTTACTTTGTTGTTTAAATGGAAATTTGTTGGTTATTTCGATTTAGAGTTATTTTGTATTTTGCGTAATTTGAAAAGAGAAGCTAAATTGAGAAGGGTGTAATTTGTTTAGTTAGGGTTACTTTTTCTTATTAGGATTACAAGCCAATGGTGTATTTATTGACACATTCTTAGATGGACAAAAAATAAACAAGAAAAATTTAAAAGACATAAAAAGGGGTTGAGTTCATTGTTTTCAAAAGTTTATGAGGCTTACACCTTGAGGTGCACCTGATCTTTAATCTCCATTAAGAGCCTTAAGTACACGTTATTTAGTGCCTCACACTTTTGTTTGCAACAACCTTTACAGATGGTTTTTATATAGGCTTGAACATTATAAGGGGGTGTGAGCTTATTTAAAGACAACACAACTATAAAAAATAGATGTGAAAATTAGATGAAGAACGAGTGAAGAGGTATACCCTAGCCTCATAACACTAAAATCCGATGACTACCACCCAAGTGAAGGTGTAACTTTTCAGTAGCAGACAATTGATAACTAGAGACCTTGGATATGTAAATTCTATTATTATTTTTATTCATTTCTTGTTATTATATCCAATTTTGTTTTCTTTGCTCTGAATTTCTGAACTGAACACGGTGGCTTAAAAGGATTAATGAATTGACACTTTGTTTTTAAAAATTCTAAATAGTTGGTACATCGTTGCATTTGTTATAAATTTTTATTTTAGTTATTTACTTATTTATTTCATGTCATGTGATAACCATATTTTTTGTGTTACTTTCTTGATCCATTTTAGGTTCTAAGTTGCAAATTAGATTTCAAATTTTGTTGTTTTTTTTTATATGAAATATTTTAATGGTATATTGTTTGTTATATGTACAGTTGTGTATTTTCCTTTATGAAAGCGTGTCTAGGCATACCCTTCGCCTCACATAGATAAAATACTTTGATGACCAACATAGCTTTTTAATAACTGGCTGCACATTTACAGGGTTTTCTATAATACCTTAGAATTACTCCTTTGCAGCAGCCTCATGTGAGGACTTCACCAAGAGTCTTAAAGCTCAATTTTGAGTGATATTTCTTAAGACTTAAGCCTTCACCTTGTGGAACACATGCCTCAGAATATAAGCCGCTAGGTGATTGAGTTCTTATGTCCTTATGCTTGCCGTTTCTAGGCTTTATTTATTTTTTTACCAGATTTTGCATAGCCTATAACATTTTAAGGGGGTCTTTTCTTACCGGACTCTGCTACTAAGCATTATCCTACACATTTGGCGCTCCTGCCATCCATCATTATTCTTGCTTTATGGGAATTTTTTCATTTGTGAAGATTTATTATTTTGTTTATGTTTTGGATTTCTATGACACGTATGATTACCGATTCTTTCTCTGCAAAGCTGAGATTTTTGTTTTATATTTTGATTTTGATTTTGATTTCTTGGTTCTTTCGTGTTGTATGAGACAAGGGGTTGTTCTGACTGCTCATTTGCAGAAGAAATTGATGTTGCTGACTTATGACTTTTACCTGTACTTAATTTCTTATCGATTAGCCTTAGTTGGAGTCTTGGCTGATGTATTACTGGAATTGCTAACAATGCTTATTGTCATTTTATATTTTGCTTGCACTAGCTAAATTCCTTATAATATTGAATGCACCCAGATGAGATAATTCCAACTGAACTTCATGAATTGGTGTTGGCTTTGTTTGTCTTTATACTACAATTGACTACATTTGATTAGATTTAGAAACTGTTGAACTATCCAAAAAGATCCATATACACACCTATTTATCACTAATGCAACACAGGATTTTGGCAAGCATGTGACAACACTGATCCAAACATTGAGCTCTTATGGGTGTACAAAAATCCTTGACTGCCAATAGAAATTCTACCTGTTTATCACTAATCCATGTACACACCTATTTATCACTAATCCAGTATGAGTTTTACTACCAATAGAAATTCTACCTGTTGACAATGGCACTTCTTTTGGCCCATTATTTATCATTCTCAACTTGGCTGCAACTTCTGAATTTTGCATTTTACTTTTATCTTTCTTAGTTGCTTCTGGACTAACGCAATAACATAACTCGATAATTTAAAGAAATGTGCCCTGACTCTTTTATACGACCTTTCTTAGTTGCATTGCAAATATTGAAGGTAATGTTTCCACCACCTACATTGAGTCTATTATATGTTGTCTCGTATTTCCAAGGAGGCTTAGATATATTATCATCTACTTGCTAACAAGTTCTATGGAGATGGAACATTTTGAGGAAGCCGAAGTAAATGCAAAAGAAGCAAAATAGGAATTGAGGAAGGGTAGTTGGGTACAAGACAGCTTCTATAGATGTTCTATGCATTCTTTTCAATTGAAGGCTGGAAGGTTAAATAGTAAAGTTTCATTGGGTTTTTCTTCTATGATTTTTTACTAATAAAATCTTGTTTGATCAATTGTGTGCTTGTTTTAAGTGAAGTTTTGTGCGTGTTTTTCTTTTACCTGAAAATCGTTTGTCACTTCCATAATTAAAACACGCTTCTTCATTGTTTAAAAGACCCTGATTAGGGTTTCTCTTTATTCAGTACCGCCCTCTTTCCTCCCTAGCCCGTTGGGCGCTGCACCAAGGTTTCCTCTTCCATCTAGCAATATCTCCTCTTCTTCCCAGTTGCCTCCTCGCTGTGCCCATTTGCCATTTCCTGTTCAGGTTAGTTTCTCCTTTTCCATTTTTGTTTTGATTATTTTAATTGTATTTGCCTTCACTCGTCCATCAGTTCTGTTCTATAAACACATAATAGGACATTTCACCGTTGTGTCTAACATGTGCCTGGCATGTGTCCGTTTCGGATGTGTTTCAGACACGGTCACTCTAGCTACGATGGCATATTGGTGCTTACTAATTATTTATCAAAATAATTGGATTGTGATCATCAAGGCGAATGCATATAGATCACAAATCAAATTGCCAAACTAGGATCTAGATATGTGGAATACAACTTTATTGTTGTTTCTGCTACTTATCCTGTTCACTAATGAATTGACATGGTGTTATAGGTGCGAATTGAATATGTTAATATTTAATTTAAGCTAAAGGCCAGGAATCATTTTCATTTTATCTTTCCATCCTATAAGTAAACTTAGTTTCGGAAAGTAATTATTTTTGGAAATGGATTACTATTTATGGACATCCTGGAAAGAAAATAAAGCTTTCAATGGGCGATATAGTGGTTATGAGTTTATGAAATATGAAGCCATAATCAAATCAAAAACCTCTACCCAAAATCATGTTAAATAATCATAGCCACAACTCAAAATTTAGCCTAAAAACAATACATTCCCCAATTTTCTTGGCAAGTGCAGGAATAAGTTATATGGGTCTAGTAAAAATCTGTTTCTTAGTATATTTGGAATGTGTTGTTTCTTGATATCCTTTGCTTGGTTGTTATCAATTGAACATTATTAGATGATCTTCTTGAGCTGCTGAGTTACTTTGCCTCCAAGTGTCTGTTTCTGTATGTGTATGTGGGTATCCAACTTTATCTTTATCATTTACTATTGAAATTGCTATTGGTACTTCCATATGGTAATGCCATTAATTTTTTTGCAGTTTTTGGTGGTCAACTCTTTCATCTTATGTGCAAAGAAGTTTGGAGGAAAATGAATACTCCAGTGGCTAGTAAGAATACATCAAAAGTTCAGGAACCCAAGAGAGCGTCTTCCAGTTCGAAGGATCAGCCTTCTAGGAAACAACGGAAGGGCCACCCAGTTCGAATTCAGCCAGCCACAGAGCCTTGTGCTGATACTAAATGTCCTAATTCATGTACCTGTATAAATTCTGCATGTCGAGCCACTTATTCAACAGATGACAAATTTTGCAAGAGGTGCTCTTGTTGCATTTGTCATTTATTTGACGACAATAAGGATCCAAGTCTCTGGTTGGAATGCATGTCTGGATCTGGTTCGCGGGACTCTTGTGGCTTATCTTGCCACATTGAATGTGCCCTCCAATGTGGGAGGGTGGGAGTTGTTACTCTTGGACAGATGATGCAGCTGGATGGAAGCTATTGCTGTGCTTCCTGTGGCAATGTTTCTGGGATTCTTGGGTAAGCTATTCTCTTTTAACATGTTTTCTCTATTACAACCCCACTCCTCTTCTTTATCCAGATCAATGAAATAACCTTTAGCATATTGTAATTATATAATTATATTTTTTGAACTTGAGGATTATGACGACAAGTTGGTAAAATTGGAGGAATATCACTCGAATATTAACATTTTAAGTGCAACAATGAAGACCTGGTATCTTTTTAAGTACAATGGTAGAGGGGGAGGGGGTTTTGCACTTGTAGATAATTATATTTTAAGTGCAATCACCGAGTAACTCCTTTTGAGACAAGTTTTCCAGGATCATCATCACTAGATTTAGGGTGAGGTTGTCTTGCGGAAGTCGCCCTCTGGATGTGCTTGAATGTCTTGAAATTCATTTCTGTCGTAATAGTCACTTACAATTACAAGCTTGTGCCCCTTTCTTCAACGGTACTTAGGATAGCAGATGGCCTTGCCATTAAGTTTTCAAGTGATGGGAATATTGTTCCATACTGTGAATTAAGATATAACATAGAAAAGAAGAGATCCACCTAGAAGTAATTGTGACTTCATTTTATCGGGGTTTGAGAGAGGCTATTTGACGTGAATATTGTTTGCAGATGCTGGAAGAAGCAGTTAACTATAGCTAAGGATGCTTGTCATGTAGATATTCTCTGTTATAGGATATTTCTGAGTTATAGGCTCTTGGAAGGGACTTCCACATTTAAAGAACTCCATCAAATTGTCAAAGAAGCCAAGGACAAATTGGAGACGGAGGTAGGCCCTGTGAATGATTCAGCCAAAATGGCGTGGGGAATTGTCAGCACACTCTCAATAGCCAGTGATGTGCAGAATCTCTGTTCTCTTGCTATTGAGAAAGCTGATAGATGGCTGGCCTCAAAGTGTAGCACAAGCCTAAATAGCATTGGTAATGCTTTTCTGAGATTTTACTTTTTATTCTCTTGAATTATGAAATTTTGCGGTTGTATGAATAAACACTTTTATTACATTAGCAGCAAATCAACAAAAGGAGAATTCAGAAGATGGGGGAAGATCTGGTGCTAAGCGTGCCAAGACTGCAACAGACATTGAACCCGAATCCTCATTCAGGGTTCAAGACCTAGGGAAGATCTCAAGGCTGGCATGGGGTCAAGAACAAGGGAATCGTAATTTTCTTAAACCAGACGCTGTCCTTGTAGACAGGTTGAAATCCATTCCAAGGGACATTGACTTGAATGTTTCTCCAGTGCCTGATCTGAATGTAGAGTTTATGCCTCCAGTTGAGCCACCTATAGACAACTGGAACCACCCAAAAACTGATGAAGCACCAGTTGACTCTGAGGTGGAAGCTTGCACGAAGACTACCCATAACACCATGGAGATGCTGGATTCCGGTAGCAATATGAGCAATGTATCACCATCCCAAGTCGGGAATATGGCCGGTAGCTTGGGTGAGAACTTTGAATACTGTCTTAAAACCATTCGTTGGCTGGAATGCGAGGGCCATGTTAAGACAGAATTCAGAAAGAAGTTTATGACGTGGTTCAGCTTGAGATCAACTGAGAAGGAACGCCGAGTAGTCCACTCTTTTATACAAATTCTAAAGGACGATCCACGTAGTTTGGCAGATCAGTTGGTTCATACTTTTTCCAAAATCATGTGAATGTCCACTTAGATGCATGACATGGTTTTAGGCATTCGCTGGTCCAATTCATGACTTGGCTACTTGTACATAAAAATGGTACATAAGGGATTACATAATATGATGTGAATGGAAAAAATTGGATGAAAAAGTTGACCCTGTTTTAAACAGGCAAATAGTATAGTAACGTGTTATTATGTAATCTTTTGTGTAAACTTTTATGTACATGTGGTAAGATTCAACTTTTTGTCCAAATTGGGATTTCTTTTCTTTGCAAATTCAGAATTTAATAAAATGATAGCTTACTTGATTGGCATTGCCCCAAATGATTGTCCGACATTGGCATACTGGATAATCTATATAATCATCCAAATCAAAAATATAATGAACCTTGCTAGGCTGGGAGGGTTTAACACCCTACCTACCAGCCCCTCACAATTGGGGGGAGGGGAGGGAACTTTTTGTCTTTTTCAATTCATATGGGTCCCGCATGGGTTCCACCACACGTGAGAGGATCTCGAAAAGCATGTCAAATTTTTTTTTTTGTGACAAACTCGTTTAATTCAAATCAAATACAATTTTATGATGCTCTAAATTATAAATTGATTTTTATTCATTCATTAAATTTATTTGAAACAATAAAATAATATTATATCAAATCGTTCAGATTTTATTCATAATTTTCAAATCGATTTAACAATACGGTATAGATATACACAAAGTAAGTTTTTTACTTTTAAATTCCTTGTTTTATTCTATTTACTTACAAATATTATAGTTTAAAACTTGGTATAAAATATTTACTAGAAATAGAGAGACAAACCGTCAAAAGTAACATTATAAAGCATAATAAATTATTTTCAAAATAAGCTATAACATTTTTCGAACTTCTCTATGATAGGCTCGTGAATCACAGTGAGGTACTCAATACATAATTGTCTCATCATCTAAGACTTTACTCCAACCTCTAGTACACCCATAGACACACATATAATACAAAACTATATAAACAAATGCTTAGAAAGTAATGACATGTGTGATCTTATGTACATCGATGACTTGATCTCATTCTCAAAATTCACGTATTACCTCACTATCTCAACTTATTCATTTTTACCTCTGTGATCATGAATCCCACTAAGGTGTTGTGCCACTTTCAATGCCTATGGATCCAATGGCCATTGACACTCAAGTTATCATAGTTGTATTTGCCATCGAGGCTCAAGCCACTGCACTGGGAATTAAACGGGAATCCACAAATGATCACGAATAATCGAAAAAGATAAGAAACTTCAAAAAAAAGTAAGAGAGCTCATCCACTAACAATATTGAATAACAGGAAAAGTCTAAAACTTTTAAAGGCAGAAGAAGGAAAAAAGATCACAATAATCGTAGACATATAGAGTGAAAAATGGCAATGAAATAAAGATAGCAAAAAGAAGAAACACTTTTTTCGCACAAAGCAAGTCGACACCGTTCCACCATCACTAAAAGCAAAACGACGTGGTTTTGCTTGTAGTGAGGTTGAAAAAAATAATAAAATAAGAATGATCACTTGAAAAGTGAAGTACACATGAGGCTCTTTTGAGGAAGGATTTTGTCCTAAAAAACGATCAGTGACCAAATTGTTCAAAAAACTATATATGCGGACCAATTATTCAATTTTATCCTAGGAAAGTTTTCTAGGATTCCTATAATAGCTTGTCCAATAGTTGACGTCACATTCCTCCGTTAAATTAGCCGGTCACCTCGTCACTCCTCACTTTACTACAATCACCATTATTACCGGTACTCCCGTCCCCATTCCAGCAGCCAAATCTTTAGATTCCACGCGCCAAATCACGCGCCTCGATTCATAAAAATCAATTTCCAAATTTTCCCCGAGTTCCAAATTCTTGAAAGGGATGGAGCGTTCGAACCCGATCGATAAAGACGACAATGGTGAAATGGAAGCGGTACCATTGGAGTCGGACCAGACTCCATCGGTTAAAGGTCCGAATCCGGTCCCGGGACCCAACCCGGATCCCAAGCCTAAGGGCGAAGCAAAAGTGGAGGCAGTAAAACAAGGAGATAATGCCAATCTTAGTGTGAATATAGATGAGGAGAGTAATCATGATAATAAAGAATTGAAATCAAAAAAATCGGTGAGGTGGAGCGAGGAATTGGTGACGGAATCGCCGGTGTCGAGGGACAACGATCGTGGATCCAATCCTTACGTTGCTTACTCGCCAGCGCCTTCCAGTGAATCTTCTTCCTTCAATTTTAAAAGTCAGCATTCATAATACATACGTATATTGTGTATTTTTGTTTATTTGTTATGAAAAATTTTTGGTTATTGTTATTTGTTGAACTGCTTATGCTATTAAAGATTGGATTTTTGTTGAGATTTATGTATTTTACGATTGGATTGAGGTAGGTTTTACTCTATTTGTGTGTGCATAAAAATGAATGTTATTTGTATGAATTTAGTATGAATACTGACTCTCAATTGTCAAGTTCCATGCACGGTATTTGAAATTTTGAAGTCCATATTTATTGAGCTAGAGCTAAATTAGCTCAGGAATTGGTACTTTTTTTTTTTTACCTTGTAAATACAAGGTATTCAGGAAATCTAGCTTGCATTGTTTTAATTGTTATTTATTTATTTTTTGCTTTTGTTATTTTTTGTTAATTAAGTTGGTAATTTTTTTATTATAATTTTTATTTTAAATTTGTCTTGAATTTGATGTTGTTAAAAAGGATTTATGAAGTGGATTTTGATGGAATTGATTGACAACAAAGCTGTTAATTTAATGGCACAAGAAAACTTATGTAAAAAGTTTTTTTTCTTTTAGGTACAATGGCAAATGTGAAGGATGTGTTAGGAAGATGGGGAAAGAAGGTGGGGGAAGCAACAAGGAAGGCTGAGGATCTTGCCGGGAATACTTGGCAGCACCGTAAGTTTTCCTATATTTTAGTTTGTTAATATTTGATTTTTCAAGCACATTGAATGAAAACGTTGAGCAGGATGTTCTTTTTTATGCATCCCACAATGTCCTTTTACCATTTTAGGGGAAGATCCTTGTAGATGGAGTAGGAATATGTTGATGTTAATATATTTAAGTGAAGATTCAGAAAGTTAGAAATTTAATCCTACATATATGTGCTCAAACACGTCACATCACATGGTGGATAGTTAACAGGGATGGGTGGGTGGTTGTGGTTAGACGCCTGGGCTGATATGTGAGGCTTGATTTGGAGTTCACACGGTAAGTGCAGATGTGTATTCAATAGGGAGGATGGGGTTTGTTTTGGGCATTAACAATATTCATGGCCTCATGGTCATGCCAAACATAGCAAATCCAATTTACTTTTGTTCTTTTCTTATCTTAATTTTTTATAATTGACAAACACGTGTAAGATAAAATTACTCTTGTCGAGGTGCCTTCTCTCTAAGGATAACAAAAGAATCCATAAAACCCGATACCCTCGAGCCCCACCCTGAATGGGGCAGGGATTACCCTCATAATCGGGTACTTGAGATGGAGGCAGGCGACAGATGTTGCCCCGGAGCGGGGATGGGGAACATAACACCCCATTTAAATTCCAATTTCAAAAATCAAGAATAACACATGCCCAACCCAAAAATAACCCCAGGCCCCTTCCGAAAATGGCCCCAAGTCCCCAAGAACCTACATTGATAATTTGATAAGTGGATCGAGTTGGTATATTGTCCATAGAGAAATTTGATTAACTTGCCCCTGCAATCTACTGGGGTTTACTGAATTGGTGGATCGAGATGTTGGTCTAGACATAGTCTGAATGCACAAATGAGCAAGTGATCAGTGTTAACTTTTGAATTCACAATCAGTCAAAAAGAGAATCTAGTTCTTGGTTCCTTTGAGGCATTACTTCCTATTCGCCAAGTATAAGGCTGGTTGAATATAGCATATTAATCTTCATATGCATTTAGGCACATTTGAATGATGGCTAGCCTTTATTTTTGGTAATACGGTATTACAAAGCAAAAAATAAATGGAAAGGTAAATGGGGCAGGGTCCCCACCCTGCTTCGGGGCTAGGAGGGAAAAATACCCAATGGGGCTGGGGATGGGGCTGACTGCCATTCCTACTTCTCCCTTGTTTTTAAAATTACCTGACCTCTCCTTTAGGTGCTTTCCAGTTAGACGGTGATAGTTTTAATATGATGGAAAAGCATGTTAGGTCAAGTTCGTCTTTTCCTTCAATTGCCACCACATGACATCTCTTATGACACCTACCAATTATTTTCTCACAACCATCATCCATGTAGAAATAGCCAAAAATTAAGAGCCCTCTTCTTATAGGCATTGAGAAAATCAGAAGCACCTCAGAGCTTACAAATAAAAGCAATACAACTCTATTAGCAAGCTTTTTCGTTCAATGAAAGTGTTTGCATATTGACATCATACCAAAGCAACAAAAATACTTACATACAACTTACTATGCATCTTTACAAACGTTTACTAGTGTATAAAGAAATTTATGGAGATGCTCATCTCCTTGCACTTTTATACTACCTTGAAGGCATTGAAAGACTATTTCATGCCCTGGAGGGGCATAGGCCTCGAGGTGTCAGTTTTTATTAAGTAATAGGTGTAATTTTGGCCCTTTTCACAGATTCATTTTCAGCTTCAACTTTTCCATAGTGGATAGCAGTCAAAGAGCTACCTTACATAGTGATCAAGAGATATTCTCATGCTTATGAACCATTTGGCTGTAAATAATGATAACAGTATTAGAAAAGTAATTGAAGGGAAAAAGTTTAAACAGAGCACCTGAAAGAAGTTGCAAGAAGTGGAGCTTTTTTAGTTAATTTCTAGGCTACCCCATGAGATACTGAGCAATGATTTTCAGCAAAAGCAAAATAATCCAAGCTTGAGGGGCCAAAAACATATATTTTACTGTAATTATTTAGAAAAGGAAAAGAAAAGGCAGAAATATTAACAACGCCAACTTGGTAAACCTGCATCTTTCAAATCTTGATAATGAGAAAGATGCTTATGATTCACAATCAATCCTTCAACCTTTTCAGCTCTTAGTGGTGAGGGGTCTTTTCTTTTTATTCTTTTTATCTGGCAGGCAGGTTTGATTTTGTAAGGCTGAAATTTTATTTAAATGCTAATCTTTATCGAGGAAGCGTTTCTTACGTTTTCCAAAGTTGAATTTCTTATCGACAAGAAATTTCTCTGTGTTGGACGAGTCCTGACCTTGACGCAGAAAATGCTCTGCAATATTTATTAGATGTATAATTGCATAAATGAGGCATTAACCCCTACCACCTATATCCCTTCGTTGCTGTTGAAAATTTATAACACCTGATGTGAGGCGACATGCAGAAAATGCCTTGGAAAACATTATTACTGAGAAAATAGTTTACTATAAGATGATGAGGAAGGCGAGGGCTTAATTTGTGACTTTGATTGGGCAAATCCCCCTTGGAATATGTAGTCATTGCCATCAAATTGAATCCTTGGATGGGATGGAAAAGAATTCTAGTTCTAATGGATAGCTAAAATTATTAGGGCAAATGAGACATGTAGGTTCCTTCTCTTGTGGTTTGACCACTAAATGTTTTAAGTTCCTAATGGGTTCTTAATATCTCTGTGAGAAAATAAATAGTAGGTTGATTTTCAAATATGTTTTACTTTCTCCTATTAGGTCAACTGCAGTTTCTTCTTCTTAAGGGCAATCTTCATATTTTATGGGCGATATCATCATGACCATTACAGTTGGACCTTGATTTTGGATAAGGGGCCCGGGGGGGGGGGGGGGGGGATGAAGTCAAAGTGATCTTGAATGATTTGTTTAGATAGTAGATAATTATGGGTGTAAAGTAAAAAATATGAGAAGCCATGTGGTTGAAGGCAAATGTTAGATAATGTTTTGCTTAGACAGATTGAATTGCTTATGTGTACAAGTCTAAGAATCTTTCACTGATCATGGTAATTATGACATATTTGTTTTGATTTGTTTGAAAACATCACCATGTAAGTATTAACAGTCCCTGCTTCAGATACAAGTCGTTCAAAAGAAAGATTAAGGAAGAAGAGAAAACTAATCTCAAATCATTAAAAGTGCTTGTTGTCTATACATGTTGGAAATTTGGAATGGATTTAATTTCAACAACCCAGATAAAAGCATCACCGAGCTCTTGATTTTCAAAATTTTCCAATATTCCTTAGGCTCTCTGTTCATTTCCTTCTGGTGAATCTTTGTGCATGGAAGTCGCTAAATGTCCTTTTGTGTTCTTAGTGAAAACAAGCCCTACTCTAGCTGATGCTGCTCTGGGAAGAATTGCACAGGGATCAAAGGTTCTAGCAGAAGGTGGATATGAGAAAATATTTCGGCAAACATTTGAGACTGTTCCTGAGGAGCAACTCCGTAATTCATTTGCATGTTACTTATCCACGTCGGCGGGTCCAGTCATGGGTGTTTTATATGTCTCAACTGCAAAGCTCGCATTTTGTAGTGATAATCCACTTTCGTACAAAGCCAGCGACAAGACAGAATGGAGCTATTATAAGGTATTTTTGGTTGCTTGGATTATGTGATCTGATATGAACATGTTTGGGTGGAGCATGTAAGTAAATTATAAGATGGGTTTTGAAATAGTATAGGTCTACCTACTTTTCAAAATTCATCATATAAATGCACGTTATAAAACATTGCTTGCACTCAGATCATACGATTGATATATCAAATCAGGAGTCATCAAGTGCTAAAAATGTTTTACTCCATGGCCGTCAATTTCTCTAAGACATACCCTTTTGTTCTCATCTTGAACACTATTCCCATCTCTCTCTTTCTCCATGGCATAAACGGGATTGGTGAGCTGATTGCAAAAGTTATGCGGAGAAGAGGTGTTAGACGTGATAATATTCTCAATAATAGTGTCTCTCCTCCTCCTCCTTTCCTTATGCAAGGGTGAAGTATATGTTGTAGAAGGGGCAAATCTTCCTAAAAACATTTGAGGTTATTAGAATCTTTGCCTGTCTGACTCAATCAAGATATCTAGATTTATGGTTTCCGTTTAATTGCTTTTTTTTTTTCGCATTAATACATTTGTTTGATTGCATGCTTTCTTAATTTCTCTTTTGATTTATTTAGTGCACAAGTATTGCTTTAGTGAACATGAACATGGGGAGGGAAGGAGCATTCTGTGCAAGTATTGTTTTGAGTATATATACCTGTTAACGATCTCTGTATATGGGGAGAGTTGTGAACTTCAATTCTGAAGTTCAGATCTTCAGTTTGATAAATTCAACTTCAATGTAAATATATATTCTATGGTAGAAGACGAAGGAAAAAAATGTTGCAACCACTATCAAAATCTCATAGAGGGTGTTTGTCGCCCATTTTTTTTTCAAAATTTTCTCTTTCTTAATTATAACTACACATTCTTCAAATAAAATAATATTACACACAAATCTAAAACTTTTCATTATTTTTCAACCACACATTCTTCCATCAGTCACTATTCCAAAATTTAAATTTACCTAAAATGGGTGCCAAACACATATGCTTATATTTGTTGTTGTGGAGAGAGATTTTCTTCTTGAACCTCTCATCATCTAATCACCGAGTTACCTGGATTCATCCGTACATTTCTGATGCCTTCAGATAATTATTGATTGGTTAAATTGTGTCATAGTTACTGATATTATTTTCATGTTTTATAACATTGTGAACAGGTAGTTATCCCATTACATCAACTGAAAGCTGTTAACCCTTCAGCAAGCAGAGCTAATACAGCTGAAAAGTATATCCAGCTTATATCTGTTGATAACCATGAATTTTGGTACATGGGTTTTTTGAATTATGATGGTGCGGTAAAGTGCCTGCTAGATTCCTTACAAGCACATGACATGCAATCCATGTAAAGTCGCCCCAGGTTTCACTTTCCCGAAAAGGTTGTTCTTCCTTGTACCAAGAAGATTAATATTTATAAAAGATTTGGTAAACTTCCAAACAATGGAATGCATGTATGTATTGTTTAAGATCTTTCTTTCTCTGTTCTACATATGGTCATTAATATAAGTTGTGTAACGTTTTATATTCGAGATAGCATGGGTAACAGAGTCATTGTTTTCTAGTTTTACATCTGTTTACTTTGATTAGGACAAAGCAGCTTAAAACATTGTAATCATTAATTTTGCTAGTTTAAACATAATTATATTCCATAAAATTTCTTAAGGTTGGAGATTTATAGCATAAAATGGAATTGCTTGATTGGTTCTTAAAGATCTTATGATATGCTAAAGTTGGTTCATGATTTTATGACACAGACAGTCACATTTTTGAAGTTAAATGGAATTGCTCGAAGACTAAGTAACGCATGTTCTTTTGTAACCTCTAAATGTAATTAACTAGGTGATTTTTGTGCTTGCATTGTTTTCTTTTCCACGAGGTCTTGGCCTAGTCCCCTCCTTTCGTTTTAGTTTTATTTTAAATCAATAAATACTCTACTTAAGTGATTTTTAACACCCTACACCACCACCACCAAAAAAAGAAAAATTTATTTCAGCTTGTTGGAAGAGAATATGAATTGCACCTTTTTGCTTGGTACTTTCATCTGCATTATTATGCTGAAATTTCTTGTTGCTAGTAATTTCTTGGGGAAAGATGACCTGATTACAATGGACCTCAACCATTTGCCCTTATGTTATAATTGCATGCTGCATTACAACTGCGTTCTGTTTGTTGAGTAGTTAACTTAATGTTGTCAAAAACTATGCTTCTCCACTATTTCTCCTTGCTATTTAGTTCAGAAGTTACAAATAGGCACAATCTTGTGTTGCTTTTGAAGTGTGGAAATATAGTTTTTCCAGTGAATTTATCAGTAATACATTGCAAGAAATCTTAGACGTTTCCTCACTATTCATACACTGAATCTTGGGTAAGATCTGCTTTCTTTTATTTTTATAAAATCAATGATAACCTGAATTTGATACAAAAGTACAAGTTGAGTTTCTTGTAAGTTTGATTATGTGACAATACTGTCTCTACTGGGAAATTTTTATTGGGCTTCCTTGTTTATTCAACTTTCTTCATCTTTGTGCGAGATGGTTACCGGGATTATCTCCAATTCAATCCTACCCTTAGGCCATCTCCTATCCAATACCAATATGGTGTAAAACGTCTAATTAGCTCAACACGCTAAAGAAACTACAATAGCAAATAGCTACTTTCAGAACGCAAACAACCCTATTTCTTGCTACAGGATCAATTCGTAGATCAAATATTGATTCGGATTGGGGTGTGCATGTACATGATAATAAGAAACTGCATATTAAGCAAAGATCATTTCGATTAGACTGTTTTCGGCACCGTGGTTGATGCTGAATTTCCCAATTTCTACAAATAGTAGACATACTTAAAAATTGAGTAAGTTGCACCCAATCTTATTATTTTCCTTTTGCAACTTATTTTCAACCACATTTACGTAAAGGCGAAGAGTATTCGACCAAAGCGCTCCCCTACCCTCAAAACCATCAAAAAGCTAATCCCTAGTTATTTTGCAGATGTTACCTTTAAACATATCAAAATTGTTACAACCAAATCTTGGGCTGCCCCATCCCAGTACTGTATTTTGAAGAAATTCTTCTTCATAATATACAAGTCCAAATTACAAGGAAAAAAAAATGTTTTGATAAATTCACAAATTTGTGATTCATGGCAGATTCCAGTCTAAGCTCAAAAGGCTTATTATTTCACACACAGAAATTCCTTCAAGCCCTGTATTATTTATACATTAACACACTCAATATTTGAACAAATCCAAAGCAAACCCTAATGTTTCCATCCTAGCTCCAGTAGTGCAGTTTTGGCTCCCTTGTCCACCTTTCTCTGCCTTGTAGCATTTGAAATATTGATTTTGCCAATATTCTGAGGCTTCATCCTCCAATGGCTGACGCGTTTATTTTCAGTTTTATTACTTTTAATGGATGGAGGGTTAGCTCGATTTGATCGAAGTGTCTTTTCCCAATCAAATTTCTTATTATTTGCTGGTGTAGCAGTCATTGGATTTGGAGGTGTTTTTTCTTGAATATTTGCTTGTTTTTTAATTTCCTTTATTTGAATGGTGGTTCCTCCTTCCATTTTAATGCTTATGTTAACTTCAGACAGCATTTTTCTGGTAGATTTAGGGTTGCTTACTGTATTAGTATGTCTTTCTTTCTGGTGATCATAAAGCCTATGCAATCTCAGAGCAAGATGGTAAATTCCATCCTTGATTTCTTCCTCCAAGTCTCGTTCAACGTCGTTCTCCAGCTCGTTACGAATCTTCAACTCCTCGATCGACATGTTAATACTGTTAAGAGTGGAAATATGGACTTTCAATTGTATTAAATTTTCAAACAATTAGGGCAATAACCTTTATGACATGTTTATACCCGCACCATTACATGGGATGAAACAGTACAATCATTTTTCTTTGTTTGTACGGTCTAGTCCACTTTACAAAACATTCCATCAGCGTATGTGTGGAATGCTGGACTTGATACAAAATTGATTTAGTTAAAGAAGAGAGACGTGACAAAATTTATTAGTTGTGTCGTACAATTTTATCAAGTTCAACGTCTACGAAACATGCAATTGAAAACTATATATTATTGGTCGAAATACAAACGGAAACAAAATGCAACGCGACAAACTAATCACTTTTTAAATTTAATGAAGTAAGAATTAAAGCATGAAAGTGTGTAAATTTGTAGTTGAAATCCGTAATTAAATTAATTCTTAGTCAAAATACACAAAAAGTCCATAATAATGTGAAATGCTTAATTGATTGAGATTTCTAAAATTTTGTTAAAAAATTTCTAAGAGTTTTCTCAAGGATTTCAAAATTTAATAAAAGAATAATAGAAATTTTTTTAGAGTTTCGGAGGAGTTTCTGATCCGAAATGGAGGTCTCTATAAACTTTCTGCGCATCCGAGCTCAGAATATTTATAGCCCTTTGGTTTAACTAAAAAAAGTTCATAAAAACCTAAATTAATTTTAATCACACATTTCACACGACCCACAATTTTTATAAAGTTTTCAACTACACATTTCAACAACTTTCATCGGAATCTATTAAAAGTTTGATTTTTTTGCAAAACCGATCAGGGGCTTACACCGCACTTCATAAGGATCTCGAACAAGATAAGTAAAAATACTCCGAGTTTGATAAAAAGTTAATGAAAAGGGACATAAGGAAGAACCTGTGATTGAATACTGCAAATGAGAAGTAGACGAAAATCCCAGCTCCAGAAATTTGACGAACCCTAATCAATATATTCTTTAGAGTAATGCTCCATATTTTATATTAAAATGTGCTACGATTTGCTTCGTTTCATGCAAAACCTATATATAAAAGTATACAATGAAAGAGACTACAAGGATTTAGGACCAGTTACCTGTCGCCTAGAAATGAATACGACATAGGATGGAATATTTAAGGATAGAGAAGATGATTGATGTCTTAATCTTGAAAAACTGAATCAAATTATGCTCTAAATGTGTCTGCGTAAAATGGGAATTTAGGGTAGAAATTTTGAAGGAAATTTTAAATTTTGTGGGTATTATCACTTTACGCGGAAGTTATATATTTTTTGTGTTCTCTTAAAGCAGAATCAAGATTTGAGAGTAACCTTTGCACATGCTGATGTGAATGTTCAGAGAAAGAGTTGCATAAGCGAGAAGGGAAAACACGCTTCTGTCATACTATGTCATTAATTGTCATAGTGATTTTTCCATTCAGACTGAATTTTTTTTTTTTTTTTTTTTTTTTTTTTTTGAGACATCAAAAAGATTGAGGTTTATTCAAATTGTTGAAATCCAGACTTTCAGGTCCATTGCTCACATGAATAAATCCGTCTAAATTATGATCGGGTTATAGTTGCAGTTTTGCTATATGTACATTGTGGATGACATTAAAATTTGACATGGCAGCACTCATGGCCATTGATTTAAATAACTCTCCTTCAAATCATTGGTTAGATTTCTTACATATAGGGAAATGTCAAATTTGATATACAAAAATAATGTACAAGTAGATTAATTCATATACTTTAAATCATTTCTCGAATATGATGAGTGACTGACTCGTGGACTCTTCAATATTTTAAGTTGTGTTGGTCCAACCCGACGAGTTTAACTTTTTCGGGTGAAAGGTTTGAAGTGTTGTAATAATAACAAACAATCAAGTAATTTTGTCCACTATTGAAGAAATTATATTTTTGTGGAAGGCCTAGGCTTGAACCAGATGTTAAAGAGTTTCATTACTACCACTTATGCATCTTGTGTGAGCAGTCGAGTCACTCCAAGATCTCCTTTAGAAGTCGATCGCTCATCACTACAATTGCGTTGGTGGCCAACCGTGATTAGTGCTATCAGCAATTCAAATCATGGGAACAAGTAAAAATTGATTTTCTACCTACTTCGAGAAAATGGCCCTTGTACGAAATAAAAAAGTGTTATTTGGGCAATAATGAATAATGATTTCCCAATAAAAATAACATATTTGTTTTATTTTATTTTTCTTGCAAAAAGATAAACGGGCTAGATAGAAGCCCAAAACTAGTCTAATGCCAGACCCACTGCCTTAATTTTGGCCCATAGATTGAGCCCGAGTTGATGATCAATTTACACCCCTAAGATCATAACTTTTACAATTAGTAAAAAAAATGAGAACTTTTATTACAATTAAAATATGGTTCATCAAGCAAAAATTTTGGTGTGAATATAATCACCAAAAAAACCGTAGGCTATATAAAGACTAAGATGCTATTTGATAAATAAATAAATAAATAT